>CAHIKZ030000789.1:115000-197500 GCA_903632075.3 Acanthosepion pharaonis
TGTGTGTATATATATATATATATATGTATGTTTGTATGTTCACATATGCATAGATACATACTCTAGACTTTATCAAATCAAATGTAAACATTTTTTTTTTTTGCAACAACTATACACAGAAGCAAAAATGTTAGTTTTTCAAACTTTAAATTTAAAAATTCTCATAAATATATTTCAGGCTAATTGAAAATCAAGGTAAATTATGAAGGATGCTAAGTAACATAATATAATGTCTCATAAATTAGAGTAAATGTTATTATTATAAATATATATATATATATATATATATATATATATATATATATGTGTGTGTGTGTGTGTGTGTGTGTGTATATATTTAGCAGCATTTTTTTTCATTCATACATGTTTCATTAAATAATATATTGTCCGTATATTGCTTAATATATTGTACAGTAATTGACATCTTTGATAATGGCTTATGTAAGCCGAAAGCTTAGATTGGATTAAAAAAAATATGGATCAGTATTGTAATTTTCTTTCTTTGTTTAATGATAATGTTATTAAGCTTATCAGACGTTATGAAAAGAATTTACATAAAATAGACAACATCTGTCTATATTATTTAATGAAACATGTATGAAAATATGTATATATATATATGAAAAGTGTATATAAATAAATATATATATGTATAATTATTTATATATTATATGTGCGGTACTTATTAGAAAGCGCTCAATATCAGAGATAGAGCTAAGAGCTAACAAACTCACATCTATCCAACCATATATATATATATATATATATATATATATATATATATATGTGTGTGTGTAAAAAAATTTTTGTTAGAAAGATTCTGTACAAAAACTTATTGTACAGACTAAAATGAGAAGTGGAAAAAAAAAAAGGCATCTAATATTTAATATAGTTATATTTATTTTTTAATATCTGAATTTTTACAGAAAAGAATTAAAACTTTGTTACTTACAATTGGATTTTTCAGTGTTTGTTTTGTTTTGTTTTTTTTAGAAAAATAATTAGTTGTTTTCCTTTTTTTTACTTTAACCAGATTCGCGAAGCTTTTCAAAAAGTTTGTAAGTGTTTCTATCTTCACATGTTGATGCTTTAAACAAATGAAAAAACTAAAAATCAAGGGGCCGCAACTGGCTATATATGTCGTTTATAGTAAGGGGAATTTGGTAGAATCTATTTATGCAATGAATTAAGTATGGGTTTAAACTTCTTGATGAAAAATGTTTCCTTATTAATCCACCTTTGTTCAGTGGTTCTGTAGTTGCACTGGTAGAATTTTTTTTTTCTTAGAAAAATAATTTGTTATTTTCCTTTTTTTTCATACTTTTTTTTTTTTACTTTAACAGTATGACGACACTGGTTAAAGTAAAAAAAAAAAAATAACCCACCTAACAAACCCAGTGAATCAAAAATATATATTGCCCTACCAATTATCACATCTACAAATGGAAAGAATCTAAACTCAACATAAAACTTGGTACTGCTAAATCTAAAACACTTAGCTAATACTAAACAAAACAATAAGCTAAAACTTGGAGGAATTTACTTGATCGCCTGTAATAATTGTCACAAAAAATACATAGGAGAAACTTCAAGGAATCTAAATAAAAGATTATATGAACACAAAAAGGACATTTTACAAAACAATACATCAAGTGTGTTGATTACCCATCATAATGAGACTGACCACAATATTGACATAAAAAAACGCTACTCTGATTAAAGCAGAAAACAATTTCAATTTCCTATTTTTAACCCCAGTGTGTCGGCTAGATGTTGCTCAAATTTAACGCGTCTCGTCTCTAGATATAAGACCGACATTAAAGGAAGGAAATTGAAATGATACATATGACACACTCATATCCTCACTTTCTCACTTCGTTAATTTTACGTATACTTGATGAGGTCTGTAAAAAACGTGTGAATTTCCTTTCATTTTTCATTTCAGCTTTTGGAAGTAAAGTCTGATGATCCAGAACCCTGTTAAAGGGGTTATGGTGAAATAGCTTATTACATGGAATCTTAAAATGGTCTGTTTTTTATTCAAAATATATATATATATATATATATATATATATATATATATATATATGGTATGCTATTTCTAACCTTAGTTTCAGACCAACAAAGGTGGCGCTTTCTCAACACTGTCTCCATTTCTTGCATTGAAACAAACACTTGGATTCATGCCACCAATGATGTTTGCACTTTACTTGAAAGTCATTACAAGGAGTAAATGTAAGCAAATTAGGCGACAGTTTTTACAAAAAAAAAAGAAAAATCAATGGAACAGCAACAGTCATTTCAGTATAAACAATTAAGAGATAGCTTCCATAACACCTGTGGCTAGGAAGTGGACTGGTGTAAGACCAACCAGATATTGAAGCATCCACATATAATTAAGTCCAGATTCAAAGTGCTGTCAAACTATACTTCTTAGGTGACGTCTACCTTCAGAAGATGGGTGATCATGAGCCACCATCACTTCCTGTCTCTTGTTTTACATCATTACTATCATACTTCATTTTTTTTTATATAAAAACAAATATTTATGTCCCTTCAGGATGTAGGAGATCATGGCCCACCACGGTTTCCTTTTCTATATTATCTGTAAATTGTCTTCTTGGAAAAGATAGTGAAGTTGTTACCTGTTACCTTCTCCACAGAATTCAAGGTTTTCCTTCTCTTAGATTGGTTGCCACTCAAGGTTAGTGAGTTTAGTCTACCCTGCTATTAAACATGAAGATGGGGAGTGAAGAGATGGATTCATGCCTTTCACACGGACTTTAATACAAAAATGAATGCAACAAACTAGGGTGAAAATTGAACAATAAATGGAGAATGTTTCCTTATGAGGAAATGGTTAATATTAACATTACCCCTGGTTATGAGTTTTCACCATCAATGAACAGAAGTCTGCTGCCAAGAGCATAGCTCATCACACACATTAGTGTCAAATTTTGCTAAAATGCATATTCAATGACTAACTGTGCTCACAACCATTGTTTGGTCTCTATAAACATTTAGCAATTATCTGTTTTATTTCTCATGGAGAGTTCAATGACTGCTACTTTTTCAGACACATTTTCTTGTCAGATATCATTTTCCCAGACTATCAATGTAACAATGTATAATATTTAAAATGAGTTATGGGTGAGAAAGTTCCACCTATACTTCTATACCACCAGTCTCAGGTATCATAGGCCAACATCATAAAATTACAGAAATTCTCATTTTATATATATATATATATATATATATATATATATATATGGTTGGATAGATGTGAGTTTGTGACCCTGGGTTTCACACTTTAGCGATCGTCAGACAAACTGTAGATTGCATGTATTGGTGTTATTGTGGAAGTGGTGGGGGAAACTTTGTCGTTTTGTCATTCATCGTACTAACGCAAACATCAATGTATGCAGACACATATACATACTTGGTCGTCCGTCGGGACTCAGACATATATACATACTTGTTAGCTCTATCTCTGATATTGAGCACTTTCTAATAAATACCGCGCATATAATATATAAATAATTATACATATATATATTTATTTATATACACTTTTCACACACACACACATATATATATATATATATATATATATATATATATATATATATATATGAGAGAGAGACTTATTAGTAATAATGTAAAATAGTTCACTTATATCTATTAAAAAAATTAAACTCCTCCATTATGCAATAGATGTCAAGTACCTCTCACAAACACATACTCATAAAGTTGACATCATTTTAATCAAACAAAACAGTATCAACCAAACACTACAAGTCTTTGAAAACACTAAACCAAACAATAGTCTTAAAGATAATCAAACTTTATACAAAAATATAAAATATAAAAGTGAGTAAATGGATCTCTCTTCTGATCTTGCACAAACTACCTAATGAGGAAAAAACTGGCTGGTTACATTCAATGCCTCAAAGACTAAGCTTGTCACATTCCATCATCACCAATCTAACCGTGAACTACCAACAATCAGGATGAATGGAGGTGCTCTCAGGGAAGCAATGTGCCTTGAAAGACTGTTGAGCTTCAAACTCACACCTGACCAAATGAGGAACTCATACTTATTATCCATTGCTAAAGATGCAGGTAAAATAGTTGGCTCTCTGTAACACTTAAGTAAATACCTGACTCCTACTGCTATCTTCTACCTTTACAAGAGCCAAATCAAGGCCAAAAATAAAGTACTGTTGTCATATTAGGGCAGGTGCTGCCCAGACCTCACTCTTCAGCCAAGACAGAGTTGAAAAGCATCTCTGACTTTGCAGGTGATGAATTATTCTCCACCCTTCAACGTCTCTCAAACATGTGCGATGTGGCAAGCCTCTCGCTGTTCTACTACTATTTCCATAGAAAGTGTTCAGACGAACTACATTCCCTGGTGCTGCTGAGGTAAACCTTTACACCTAGAATATGCCATGCCACATACATAGTAGGAAACCACCCACATTCTTTCCATATTTCTTCAGTGAGAAGTAAGTTCCACTTGCGCAGCTTCTTCCCGCAAACCACTGCCCTATGGAGTGAACTCCCAACATGTTCTTTACCCAATCACTACAATCTTCACCTGTTCAAAGCTAGGATTAACCATTATCTTCCACTCCTACACATACATATGCTACCCCACCCCCAAAACATAACCCTCTACCTTGAGTGGCTACAGGGACTTGCAATGAGTGAACAACTGCTGTATAAAAAAAATATCATACATACATGTGTGTGTGTATATATATATATATATATATATATATATATATATATATATATATATATATATATATATACATAATCAAATATATACACACACACATTATATATGTAGACTGTAAGAAAAAACACACACATATATATATATATATATATATACACTAAGAGAAACACACAGATATACGTACATATACTCAGAGAAACACACACACACACATATTCAGAGAAATGCACACACACACATATATATATATATATATATATATATATATATATTCAGAGAAACATGCATGCACACACACACATATATATATATATATATTCAGAGAAAAACGCACACACATACATACATATATATATATATTTAGAGAAACACGCACGCGCGCACACACAAACATATATATACATATATATATATATAAACACACACATACAATTATGCACTAACAAAACTCCAATCCACATTAAAACACTTAAACTGATGTACTGCGTTCATATCTTATACAAATGCTAATACTGACAGATAAATTATTCCTCACTGCCTCAGAATATCAATTTATTTTAAAAGAAAATAAATAGAATAAAACTTAAAAGGAAAAACCCAAATATAAATGTTTCAGTCAGATAAATGTATTTTACTTATATTAAATATCATTTCATTCTTCATCTTTGCCAATTGAAGTAAAACGTTTTTTTTTCAACAGATGTGAATCATCAGCCAATGCATTCATTTAAAAACAAATCTTTCTCTTGATCTTAAGTAACATTCTAAGTAACTTTATTGATTCTTTGTCTTCATTAAATGTTTTTTTGTTTCTCTCCTGAGTAAGTAAAAATTACAAGACGTATACTTTTGATTGTCAGAAGAATATTCTAAATGCAGCAACTGGCTTTTAAATAACACTTTTATTTTATTCTATCTTTCAAACATTTATTCTTTTATTTTAGTCAATTTAAAGAGAATTTTTCTTGGAATTCTACTTACCAACACTTATATATATGCCCGACATAAAATTAAGTTAGACTAGCAAGGTAACCCATGTACACTAGTGTTTAGAAAACTTAGATGCATGCATTTAATTTGAATATTTATACCAAACTTTTACAAAATCATTTGCAAACTCAGAAGCATGACGATTGAGAAAACATTAAGGAACTGAAAGGATTTAAGATAATGAAGAATTTTAGGACTTATCAACCTTTTTAAATGAAAGTATTTTTTTATTGGTTTCACCCCAAGCAAGGCAGTAAAGCCACTAAGATACAAGGAGTTACAAGGTGTGGAAGAATTAGGAACAGAAACATTAGTAAGAAACATTAGTAATGAACGTTAAGAGAAAAGAGTAATCAGGAACACAATATAATAGTGACTGACACTGCATTTAAATTTTTGCAGATTAGAGTTGACTGGAAAGCATGAAGCTGGAAGGCAATTCCACAAGTGAGAAAAGAAACTGTTACCATAGAATTTACAGCTACATCTAGCCGGTTGAATTGTAAATTGATGAGACCTCAATGCCAGTTTAGTGCTGTGCTTAAATTCAAAAAGTCTAGGTACCATAGCAAAGAGCTCATCCAAACAATTGCCATGAAAGTATTTATAGAAAAAGCACAAATAGGCAACCCTACAACAGTGGGAAAGTGACTGAAGCTGAACCACTAGATTAGAACTGATAAAATTGAAGATTCTTCTTTGGATTTTATCAAAAAGCTCAAGGTAAATAGCAGGAGCATCAGAGCATATATGGCAACAATATTCTAAGCATGGATGAATGGATATAACATAGATATGTATGATATCATTGTGGAGTGGTTTCACAGTGGAGGCTTGTATTTGTACTAAGTTGGTCCTAAAATAGGTTCGACATAAAAAAACGTTAGGAACTTGATATAATAGGTGTGACGCAGAGTAAATCTAGTTGTGGTCGCTGATAGTTTAGTATTCGACTAACTGTCATCTGATATCAACTGACTGACCGACCCACTGAGTGACTCCTCGTTACTCTTACTACTTCTACTTATTATAGGTGGGAGAGTCTATTAATTATAGAATAGGTGTGTTCCACTATAACAGATATATTCTGGAGAGAAAAATTGTCTTGCACGATGTCGTGAACTAACTTTCTTAACTGATAACCTAGCGATGTATTCAATATAATCTTTCCACTTCATGTCAGCTGAGAAAGTTAGCCCAAGAAGCCACAATGAGGCACTTTATAAAGAAGGAGTAATCTATGGAAGAAAGGTTTATTCTCCCATTTGTATTTCCCCCATTATGGGCATTATTATATGCATCATATAATAATGCCAGAATCACAAACAGAATGGAATGGCTGAAAGGAAAAAGAATGACAAAAATGCTTTGTTTTCAGAGTAATTTCTATACTAAGACATACACAAAATTATATATACATCTATACACATGCTCCATGCAGAGAATGATGTACCATGTGTATCTAAACAGCAAGAAGTGTAAGGAGAAACAAAAAGGATAGGTCCTACATATAATATGGAGATACTCCTGTGTCTCTGGAGAAGCCATGTTTAGGACTCCAAATTCAAACATGGTGGATTCATCTACTATATCCCAGGCAACAATATATTCTACAAAGGGAAACCGGCAAGTCTTGGGTTTTCCCAAATTAAGAACTGTGAGCTGCAGTTTCATTCTATATCTGGGAAAGAAATATTCCCAAAGGGAAACAGCATTGTGTGCTTGTAAGCTGCTGGAGGGAAGTAGATTTAGCCTCAACCTGGGTCTTTGGTGCCGGCTAAAAGGTAACTGCTCATTTTGGCTGCTGTAAACAAACTGAATGACTCGCCACACTTGTCACTGTACGAAATGACATCGCTAAGCAACCATTATATGACACATGTAACTTATCTCCACCAAAGGGAAATAATCACCTTCTGTATCTGTATATTTAGTTTCTCTCTTTTAACCTACTCTAACTAAATCATAATGATTATTTTTTACTGATGTTTTTTTTCCCTACAAATTTTTTATCTTGGACTTAAAATATTGGCTAAAGATTTTTGCATATTTTATGGGATTTGGTATATACTGAGTGGTTGATTTGTTTTTATGACTTATCCACTATTTTCAGATTATTTAAATCCAGATTTTTTTTTTACATTTTGAGAATTTGGGGGATATAATAATGAGTTATTATATATATATATTAGTTAATTCAACCAGGATGATTTTATAGTTCACCTTTGACAGAAGAAAAATCTGGTTGCAGACCTATACTTGATATTATTTTGGGGTAATCATTACCCCAACCAGGAAGGTCTGCAGATACCTCCCAGATGCCACCAAAACAAAGGAGATTTTTTCCGGGTATTATATATATATATATATATATGGGGGCAGCTATTCTCATTTTCTGAGCATATTCATCTGAATTTGTGACATAGTAATTATGATTTCTATCCTTAGGCCGAGCAGTGTGTACTTGGATTCAGAGGAAATGGCCGAGCAATAACTGAACAGTACTAAAAATAAGAACTGGACATGATATCCCTAGACATGGACATTCTCCCTCTATATATTAAATAAAAGGTTCATTTCAGAAATCCCTGTCGGTTACCCAGATTGAAATATACCTGATGAAGGCCAGAGAGCACAATGGTCGAAATGCTGTGATAACAACAACAAAGATGAAGACAAGAGTTTGAATGTAAATTATGGTAATGCCTCATCCCAGAAATACAGACAGGATCTTGGGAGTTATATCTGTGACTGGAATATGAAAACAGAGATTTAAAATTAAGCCTTCTCTGGATTTGAATCCTAAATGCCAATGCCACAATCAAAATACTACCTCTGAAACAATAACAATACATCTTAAATTAAATGATCAGTGAAATATAATCCATTTTTAAAAATAGAATTCCTAATCTTTGAGCAAAGAGGAAGGTGGAAAAAATAGCAAGGGATTAATTATGGAAAACTTTATCGATCAACGATGAGATTTCTTTTTATTGCAGCATATAACAAAGACAATCAGGTTTTGCCATTATATTTTTTTATATATTATTCAATAAGAGTACAAGGAGACAAGCAGGTGGCTGCTTTGTTCTTTTGCCTCAAAATATGACAAACACCAAGTGAAACTGACATACAGCATGCCATTTCAATACCTATATATAACATATTGAGACAGTTACAAAATTATTTCAACCTATTTCTGAGTTTCTCAACTTTAAATGAATAATCAATGGTGTTGTAAAGTAGTATATATTAGTGGTCAATACTCAATTAAGCAATAAACTAAACATATTTTTCAAGTCCTCCTTTTTATCATCATCACTTGTCAGAAATAGAATTTATATACTTTCCAAAGTCCATGATTATGATGGGTAAATTATTGTCATTTTATACTTTTAATTTTGTGCATGCATGTCGGTTTTTTTATTTTATTTTGTCGACTGTATAGTATAGTTGGGTCAGTTGGGCACTGCCTGTGAGAAAAAGAGCACCATGATGCAATTCACTCTGCCAGAAATTTGAAAACTGCATGTTGTACTGCTGTGCATTCATGCTGGAAACTCCAATACAAACATTTCAGAGTGTTTGTGTGTCAATCTGAGGAGAGTGCTGAGAATGATATTAGATTTAATGTGTACACATGTGAATACTAGTGTGAGAATGTGTACTTAGCCAGTAGTTTTTCATGGATCAAAATCTAATTGAAGATGACAGACATGAAATTTATTTTTTTTTTTTACTTAATTTCTCCTGTTTACAATAACAGGGCATATGTTAGACTTTAATGAATTTAAATGTTGTCCAAATGTTTGTGATTAAGTGCTTTCAACCATCCATACATCTGGTCATTATCATGATACAATGGGAGGTCTGTAGAAACCGGTCACCTTCACTTTTAAACTGTTGTTCATTATGATGACGTCATGCACTGGCTGACTTGCAACTGAGATTCTTCAGTGGCTATATGTATCATCAGTTGTTGACTATATGTGTATTTGTATATGTGCATGTATATATATTTTTTAATCATTTCACGCAAAGCAAAGCAATAAAGCCACTAAGATGCAAGGGGTTACCAAGTGTGAAAGAATATGAGAAAAAGAAAACATTATTAAGGAGAGAGAACAATAAAAGAACAGAAATTAAGACAGAAGATAATGGTTGACATTGCATTTCAATTTCTGAAGATCAAAGTTGACTGGAAAGCAAGAGACCAGATGAGAATTCCACAATTTTCAAGATTATATTAGCTTTAGCGTGTGTGTGTGTGTGTGTGTGTATTTTAATCATTTCACCCCAAGCAAGGCAATAAAGCCACTAAAACACAAAGGATTACTGAGTGTTACAAAGTATGAGAAAAACACTATTAAGAAGAGAGAACAATAAATAAAACAGAAATAACTAAGACAGAAGATAATGACTGACATTACATTTAACTTCTTGAGATCAAAGTTAATTGGGAAGCAAGAAGCTAGAAGTATTTATAGAAAAAGCACAAGGAAGCTACATTATGGCAATGGGAAAAAGATTGAAGGTGAGTACCAGGTCAAGACCAATAACATAGCAGATTCTTCTTTGAATTTTATCAAAAATCTCTAAATATATAGCAGGAGCACCAGATCATATGTGGCAGCAATATTCAAAGCATGAATGAATGATAACTTTATAAATATGTAAGACAGATTCTAGAGAGAAAAAATTGTTTAGCACAGCATAGTGAACCAATTTTCTTAGCAGATCTTGCAATTGATTCAATATAATCTTTCCACTTCATGTCAGCAGAAAATGTTATCCCAAGAAGGCACCTCCTGGAGGTTAGTATCAGCCACACTGATGGTAAGCAGAAAAGCGTCTATCAGATGATTGATGGAGAGCAATTTCATTTTACTATAAGAATGCATTGGAAATGATTTTACAATAAGAATGCATTGGAAATGATTTTACTATAAGAAAGTATTGGAAATGATTTCACTACAAGGATTAATATTAGAAAGATCTATAACAATGAAAGGCCAAGCTTTCCTGTATCAGTCAGTTATGTGCTATGCATAATACACACTTCGGCAAACATGTATCTTTTAATACATGACTAACAAGGCAGATTTTTTCCCATAGTAGGCTGCCATTTCTTTCTGCGATAGACCAGTTGCCATCCAAGGCTATAGAACACGGTATGTCCTGCTATTTACCCATAGCTGGTGGGAGAAGAAGAGGATTCATACCTTTCCCAAGGGTATTAGCATGTAAGTGAATGTAATGGATTTGAACTCATCTCTCTGATTCCTCAATCTGAGCCGCTATCCATTACTACATCATGTAATCACTAATATCATTATTGCTATACAGCAAGGCCAATCTTATGAGGATGAAAAGACCTGAGAGCATAATGCTATGCAGATAACATCATGTTTCATAGCAAACCCACAGGAAAAACTAAATCCTTATAGAAGATGAGAAAATCAAATAGAAAGAACTAACCAGTCCTTCTAAGATGATGGAATGCAAAGCTAAAAGCTTGTGACAGTCTAACATTGCAATGTATGTATCAGGACATCAGAACCAAGCAGGTAGAGAAATACAATTATCTTGGAAGCGTAATAACAGACAATGGAAATTGTGACACAGAAATTCCAAAGTTGGTTGGTTGTTTTGTGGCATATCAAAACCTCAATGGGTCATTTAATGCCAACATAATTTTTTAAATAGATTCATAGCGATAGTTTGGTAAGTATAAATATTAAAAAAAAAAAAAAAAAGAAAAAAATCAACTTTGGAGAATTTATTTGTGACTTCAATCCCAATGTACAACACTTCATTCAGAAATTGTAAAGTTATAACAGAGTCAAATTGACAGACACTGTCAGTTGAATTTAATAAAACTAGTGTATGTGCGTGTGCTTGTAGGTCTGATGAATTGGATCATATTTACGATTCCAATGTAATAAATTATGACCATTGAGTAATAGTGTTTAGGCCTTTTTATTTTATATATATATATATATATATATTCTGTAGGTGTTAAACACAAATGCACCCAAGTGCAATAGGGATTTGCTAGCTACCCTAGTAGATGGGTATCCTCAAATACAAGTGGCCAGCTATATATATATCCAAATGTAAAAGAATAAAGAGTAAGATTTCAACGTTCAAAACATTAATTTAAAACAGGGCTCAATACAAAAGTAGAGCCAAAAATATTTATTTATTATGCACTGTTACATTAGATCATGTGTATGTACATGTTCTAATATAACAATGCATCATATATATATATATATATATATATATATATATATATGGGAGGGTGGATGGCCGAGTGGTTAGAACATTTACTTTTGGGCAAAGAGAACCCTGGTTCGGATATCACCATGGTCGATTTGTCAGGGAGGGCAAGTCCTTGTTGATGTCAGACTGGGGAAGCGGTCACATCATGTGGCACCTTTGGAAAGTACGTGAAAAACAAGCCCTGGGTTAACCCAAGCCTTGTCAATGGAACTGTTTAGAAGATATCCCTAGACATGGTCAGTGGAAGGAGAACATTCTGCCCATGTAGATTAAATAAAGGGTGCAGTTCTAAATTCCCTGGAGGAGGCTGGAAGGTACAACAAATGATTACAACAAAAAAAGTTGAGGACAATAGTCTACATGTAAATAATGATAATTATATGGCAAATATAGCATGAAAAATTTTGGCTTGTATGCATTACAGAAATATTCTTAATTATAAAACAAATTAGCTGAGGTGCTAAATTAGATTAAAAGTTAGAAGTGGGAAGGTTAAATCAGATGTTAAAAGTGGAATTGCTAAGTCAGATATTAAATTTTAAAGATTCCTGATACAAAATTCTTTTTAACATCCTCTCAAAAAACAAATATGTTTTTAAATCTATGTCTTTGTTTGGATTTTGAATACACCTGTCAATCTTACATACCACTCTAACAGAAAATTATGTATCTGCTAAGCTATATCAATAGACTACCTCTTTTCATCCATTAGAAACTGCATTATGTTCCAAATCCACTATGTCAATCTAATACGGAAACTTTATTGGTCCACAAAATCTTACATGTCCGGCAAGGACCCTAATACAGAAATATTTCAGTCATAATTAAGAGTAGGAAGACAAGGAAATGGAAGCCTCAGTCTATTTATCTTTTCCCAGACTATGCCCTGTACATTTACAGAGATTTGAAGAGATGGGCACTGATCATTTAAGTGATCAATACCACATCCCAAATGAATCAATTAATAGAAGACAGTGATCCTGCTTTCCCTTCTGGGGCCAATGGAAGAGATGGAAGGTTGTCTTATTTGGTTTATTTTTTTTCATGGTATATCAGTCTCAAAGGGTTATTTAATGCCAAGATTTTTAGGATAGGTTCATATGAATAGAACATGTATTCTTTGTAAGAAATCAGTTTGTAGATCAGGTTTCATTGATGTATTTTTGTAAAGAGGGTTTTTGTCAGGAGTCAAATGTATTGCTCATAATTTTTTTTTTTTTCAAAAATGTATTTGTTGAGATGTTGAGTGTTTCCCCATGAGTGTATTGAAATAAGGACAAACACATACATAGGGAAAAATACTGGTATATCTGAAGAGGTATTTACAACAGAGAGATTAGTAGTCAAATGAACGCAGGTTAGTCAGTAACAATCAGAAAGAGTATAAAGTCCAACTGTATCTTCCGGTAGAGAGACGGAAGTGTGATGGTCACCTGATCTCCCAGAACTCTATAGAATTGTCCTATTAGTAGTAGAGCAATCAGTCCATTCTGATGAGAAGGTGGGTGGCCCCAACAGTATTGCTGATAATAACTTTTTTATCAAAAACATTTGCTTGAAATTTTTTTTTCACACACTGTATTGCTGGTATTTTTTTTTTTTTTTTTTAATAAATGTATTGCTGGTATTTTTTTTTTTTTTTCAAAAAATGTATTGCAGGTATTTTTTTTATTTTTTTTCAAAAAATGTATTACTGGTATTCTTTTTTTCAAAAAATGTATTGCTGGTAATTATACTATAAAAATGTATTTTCATACTTTCATAGTGTTTTGACCCCAGTTTGGAAGTTAACTATTTACCCATAGCTAGGACCCTAACAGGTACTACCAACCCAGGCCAAGGTGGAACTAGGAACAACAGCAATTAAGAGGTGGTTCCACATTCCTCAAAACCTCCTGATCACAGGCCTTGCTGACAAATGCAGTTTATCGTCATACTCGGGACAAATAGGGGGATGTGTATTCTGATCACACAGATATTCATAGATAGGATAAGAATAATCTTGAAAAGAAAATTAACATTTTCTACCAAGTAGTCCAAGAAAAAGGATTCAATATAAATCTTTCCAAAATATGGATACCATGAATTGCAACAAACAAACATTTAAAAAAAAAAAAAAAACAATTTCTCAGATCAAAGGATAAAAATGGCTTTGAGCGAGTGAAGGCTGTGAATCTTGGGAAAGATCTTCTATCTTTGAACATTGTGGACTGGCATGAAAGAATTCCAAACAAAGAACTGTAGCAGATAAAAGAAACCACATCACTTGACGACTTTCAACAGCAGCAACAACTAAAATGGATAGCACATATAACTCTAGCAGAAAATAATATGATCAAGATATTGTACTTCAAAGAAAAGGTTAGGAAGGAAGCCTCTATCAGAACTGGAAAGAGTGATAACAGCTGAAGAAACCTATTTCCTGAAAATATGTTCCAGAAAAAGTTTTTATAAATTTCAACCAAAAGCAAAACTAGCAAATCAGTGAATGAATGCCAAATGTTTCCTTATAGGGAAATGGCTAATATTACCATTACACTTATTGCTGTATGTTTATAGTCATTTTCAGGAATAAGGCCAGGAGATTAATTCCACATAGGGCACATGAGGAAAGAAGGCTTAGAAAATTTGATAGCCACAGACAGATTAGAGGCAAGAAAATCAAAATGTAACTTTTTTTTTTTTTTAATTCATCTCATCCCAAGTAAGGCAGGAATACCACTAGTATGCAGGGGGTGAAAGGGAGTGAAAAGGAAGACTGGGGATAGGGAGGATTGAGGAAAAGATAAAAAATGAATGGGATTCAAGCAAACTTTAGTAAATGGATGGTAAAACTTGTTTTAGGGGAGATAACAAAAAGACAAAATTTAGTAACAGCAACAAAGAACAGGAAGTTATGGAGAGTCATGATCTTCAATGTCCTGATCGGATATACCACATAGCAAAAGAAGACACATTTAACTGAATACCAAAACTGGGTTTAGGAGAGATTAAAAAAAAAAAAAAAAAAAAAAAAAGAAAAAAATTATTACGAGCAACAAAGAACAGAGAATGATTGCCAATGTCATGCAGGTACATGGCTCATAGAAGATTACTTTTTTTAAATCATTTCACCCCAAGCATGGCAATAAAGCCACTTAGATGAGGGTATTGTTAGAGGATATGAGAAAAAAAACACTATTAAGGAGAGTGGACAATGAAAGAATAGGAATTAAGAAAACAGAAGATAAAGATTGACATTGCTTTTCAATTTTTGAAGATTAAAGCTGATTGGAAAGCAAGAATCCAGAAGAGAGTTCCACAAGAAAGAAGTTTGATAGAAGCTATTAGCATAGAACTTATGGTTACATCTAGTCATTTCAACTGTAAAAGGATGAGAACTTGCTAACAGTGTAGTACTGCTCATAAATTCATAAAATCTAGGTACCATAAAGGAAAGTTAATCTGAACAATTACCATGAAAGTATTTATAGAAAAAATACAGGGAAGATATGTTACAGCTGTGGAAAATTACTTTTATAGAAGCTCTTAGAAGCTAACATTTCAGAATCACAAAGGGGAATAAAGTTTTCTAATTTACTTTGAAAATTAATAGCAGTAATTATTTTAGACAATTGATATGGCTCAACTGAATAGCATTGTCATTGATTGAGACCAAAAGACAAAGTTAGTGTTATTTTTGTTCAAGTAAAAAGTGTTGAGGCTGAAGCTCCCCCCCAGCCCTTCATGTCATTAAAAATATCATTGCCTGTGCTAAATTAATATCCTCTTCTAAAGCAATTTTCTCTCAAGAATCAACAAATATTAAATGAACATTTCATAATAATGGCTTTCCTAATCAAACTGTTGATGAAGAAATCAAGTTATTTTCATAGACAATTTATCATAACATGCAATAAAACACTTTTTTTGTAGCCAGTTACACAAAAATACATAAAAGAATAAAAGCAATGATAAACATAATCAATATAACTCCGACAGATACTAATAACTACCAAAGATTCATCTTATATACATTCATAAAAGGCTGAATGTTTTCTGTGTCCCCACCTTACAGTAGTAGTACAAAAAAGTACAGCCTGTACTACTGATATTGATTTCTTTTTACAGTTGATCAACCTTCTGAAAGTTATTTAAAGCCAGAAAATATTTTAGATTATGTAGTTTAAATAAGTCTGTACTGCTACAACATCACTTGTACAAATCAAGATACCGCTGGTTCAAGTCACATCACCATTCTTGCTTTCTGGACACGTCACAATACATATCCATTTTTTCTTCTCCCGTTTTCACCACTTCAGCCCTCTTTTGTCTGCGGTCGACCAACCAATCAGCATTCTTCACTTTTATTCTCAGTTACCCAGGCAAATAGCCTCCTCCAGTTTGACCAATCAGCACACGACTTGCTATTGGTGAAAGCATGCCAAACTGTACAAAAACCCTCATTACCGCACATACTGCTAAACTTGAGAGTAATGCCATTTTCACGGGGCAAACTTGCTGATGTCACATGCTGCCCGTTAAGGTAAAACCCTTATTTTCCTATGGACTAGATGCAAGCCACTCTGGCTTGCTTGATTGCTACTATGGAGCTGTTCACCACAGATTATAAGAAATTTTTTGAGATAATAATGATTTATAAATACAACTCTTACTAATAAACCCATAGCTAGAGGGCAAAGAGGTGGATTCATACCTTTCCCAAAGGTATATATAAGGGGTGTTTCATTAAAACGGATCAAAGTCAGCAGTAAATAAATCAGTTTTATTGGTGAAAAATCATTTATTTCTCTATTGGATCATGTTATTTAAGTCATGGCAATTATGTGTGAAAAAATAATATCACCAAAATTTCCATCAAATCTGAAAGAAAAAAATCATAAGACACTTAAACTTAATTCACATTTAAAAATCGGTCCAAGTTATTGGTTGGTTGGGTTTTATGGAATATCAACCAATGTAGGTCTTTTAATGCCAAATTTAATTATATATATATATATATATTAAATATATAGTACTATTAAACGTATAGCTGGCAACATTATTTTTTTTCAAAAACGTATATTATCAGAGGCCTTGCTGTTGGACATAGTTTATCGCCATACCCAGGATGCAGATGTAGTTTATCGCCATACCCAGGACATGGGTAAGGTCTAGAAAAAAAAGGGAGTTCACTATTTGCCCATAGCTGAGACCCTAACAGGTGCTACCACCTCATGTCAGGGTGGACCTGGGAACACCAGCAATAAAGAGAATTGTATCTTTGATTTCTGATTTTCAATTCTGAGCTGTTAGACTACCCACAGATCCAAGCTTACAGCATTTGGTATTTCCAAGTGGTCACCCATCTAGATACTGACCAGGCTCAATGTTGGTTAACTTTAGCCATTATACAAGAACTGGTGTTTCAACATGGAGAGTGAATTTTTTTTTTTTTAAATATGTGTTTGAGTATATAGACTAGTTGATGTTATTTAGTGCTTGTGCCTTTTCTATAAATATTTTCATGTTAAGTGTCTTGATGAGCTCTTTGCTCATACCTAGATTTATGAATGTAAGTGCAGTACTAGATTGGCAACTAGGTCTCATCAATTTACAGTTGAATTGGCTAGATGCAACCCTAAGTTCTATGCTGATAGTTCCTTCTGTTGCACTTCTGTTATGGTGTAGAACCATAGAAAGATAACACGGACTTGGATATAAGGCTAAATAGCATATTCTTGGAAACGTAGTACAAAGGTAAATGTGGACTGGAGAGTACTTTATCTCACTGGTGTCCTGACTCACTCATTCACTCACTCGGTTTGTTTGTTTAACGGCATTCCAACCTTAGTGGTCACTTTATGCCAAAAATGATTTTGGTATAGCTTGCAACATTATTTCTTTCAAAAACCTATAGCTGGCAACATTATTTTTTTTTTCAAGAACCCACAGCTCATTCACTCGGTGTCTCTACTCAGTGATTCTCACTCGGTGACTTCCTCTACTCAGAGTTGGTAGCCATATTATATAGGTGTGGAAGAGTCCATTTGTAGGTAGATCCCCACAACAACTTCTCACTTGTGGAACTCTCTTCCGGTTCCATATCCAGCCAACTTTGATCTTCAAAAATTTAAGTGTAATGTCAATTGTTATCTACTGTCTTCCTGATTACTCTTCCATTGTTCTTCCTCCTTAATAATGCTTCTTTTTTCTTATTCTTTCACATTCAGTAACCCTTTGTGTCTTAGTGGCTTTACCTACTTTGCTTGGGATAAATCCAATTTAAAAAAAAAAAAAAAAAAAAAGTTTCTTTTTTTTTATGTTTTTATCGCTTTTCTTGCGTGTGTAAATATGTGTGAATTGTTTTTCTCTGATTTCAAAGATTCTGACATAATATTGATATAGAAGGTTTATAGCACAAGTTATACAAAAATTATTAAAAAAAAACAAACTAAAAGACAAAACAAAGAAAAATTGTTTAGAATCAGGGAAGGCTATGCCAACTCTTTCTCTGTGTGTCTAAAATAAAAGAAAGAAGCAACCAAAAAAAGATCACAGTTTAACCTATATTTGGATCATCTGAGATCAGCCTTGGAGATTTCTGTTTTTTAAATTGGGGAAAAAAAAATTAGCGAAAAATAAAAAATATATAAATAACAAAATAAAAACATCCACCTAAAAATGCTTATTCATTGGCAACCTTCCATTTCCAGCTCTTTGGTTTTTTTGGGGTTTTTTTTTGTTTTTTTTTAACTTTTTCTAGGTCATTAAGATGCTTGAGGATCATTTTTAATAGCAACATCTAGGTCAACAGGAGAAGGTCTCTTCCAGCTGGTAAATTCCTGTTTTCAAGATGCTATTATTATGACTTTCTCTTCAGTTGTCTCTTTTTTTTTTTTTAATCAATGTCTTCAACAGAGAGGAGTAAGAGGAAATTGTTTTTGGCAACAGGAGTGACAGAGAGGGAGGGAATGTGAAGAGGAGAGAAATAGAAGAAGAAATGTGGGAAGTGATTAGCAGGAGAGGAAGGAGGGAGATAGAAACAAAAAAAAAAAAAAAAAAAAAAAAAAGAGACTGACAGAACTTTAACAGATTTTTAATAGATTGCATCGATTTTCAATTCCTTTTCACTCAATATGATTCATATAGGATAATTTTGTAGTTGAGGCATCCAAAAACTCTAAAATAGGAAGAAAAAAAATTCTATCTATCTATATATATCTCCAAATAAGTTTGGATGAATACTTGCTGCCTAAATATACCTTTTGTATGCATGTGTATGCATTCATTTCACGGGGACCCATAATAAATTCTATCACCATTCAATCAGCATCACACAACACATCTTAAAAGACAACCATGAAAAGAAATTACAGTGTAACCCGGATATAAGAGAAACCCGGATATAAGAGAGATTTTCTCTGGTCCCAAATTAGAGCCTGTGTTAATGTATATAAAATAGACCAAACCCGGATATAAGAGACGACTTCTCCGGTCCCGACAACTCTCTTATATCCGGGTTACACTGTAACAACAAACCCCTTGGAAATGGCTAAAGAATTGGCCAAAAGCACAGGGAACAAAAGACACTATGAACAATTTTTATATATATATATATATATTAAATTGTGCAGTATATGTATTATATCATAAAGAAGTAATTATACAAAGAATTAATTAACAATGTTAATGTGATTAATGGCAAAATTACTTTGCTAATAAAACTTAATGAGACATTAACTTACTATCAATTCCTTGAATAACACAATCCTGATATTTGAATTGTTGGCAAATGGAATTAATGGCCCTAAAGATGCTTTAAAAAATATGCTATTTTTTAAGAGTTATATTATTTTTGAATATGCAATGTCGGAATGATAGAGTCCTTGTTTAAATGATTCAAGTGAGAATTTTTTTTTGAATTTAGTAATGTGATGAATCCACAATTTCTTTTTGTTGTATATGTTTTTCAGTTAAAGTGACATGGATTAAAGTATAGTCCTGTTAACAGAGTAAAATGTCTTAGTATTTTTTTTTTCCAGAATTTACTGCAGATCTAAATTTTCGTAAATATTTTAAATTGTGCAGTATATATATCACTAGCAGCATGGCCCAGCGTTGCCCATGCTTGATTCAAAAATCATATGACTCATACAGCAATCGCTATCAATTGACTTAAAATATTTTTGCCCTTCCTTGCCTTTAAAGGAGTGCCCTTTGCCGTGCTGATATTGCTACATGCCTTACTTCTTGCCTATCTCACTTGCAAATTTTTTCTAAGCTCTATACTAAACATTAAATCTGTTACGAAAAAAGAACTAAACAAAATGAACACAAAACAATCGGCTTTAAAAAAGGACTCGCAACTGGAAAAACCGAATGAAAAAAGAATGTTAATAACAAATACTTTTTCACACCCATCGCAGTTCTGCGGAATCAGAATCAATATTGAGTTTAAGCAAGCGAATGAGCCAATTGGAATAAAGTGCCATGCAGATTTAAATTTTTCCCACTTGTGACGAATGCAGCTATCGATTTTTTTTGCATGCTAGCATGCTAGTTAACATTCATGTCAGTCGGCTGTTGGCTCTCACGCTGGCCAATAGAATCTTCCTGCCTATTCGTGGCAGCCATCTATTGACTCTCACTCTAGCCAGTAGGAAATGGCTGCAAACTACATGAAAACTGCCATAGAAGCATGAAAAAAATTGATTATTTCCACTATCGATGAGAATTGGAAATGCAAAGTCAGTCTTGGCCTTCCCGCTAACTTGGAGCATGTGCATGTAAATTTTGGTGCAAATCTGCCAAAAATTGTGGCCGTGCATTCGTAACACACACATACACATCCTGCCTTTTATAGATAGAGATAAAGTAATTATACAAAGAATTAATTAATTTAAACAAGGACTCTAGCATTGCAGAATTGCACATTCAAAAATAATATAACTGTCAATAAATAGCATATTTTTTAAAAGCATCTTTCAGTCTACACTACATTTATTTTGTCTTGGTGTTTACCTGTAAATAGAAATATTACACCCTGAAGATGACAATTTGAAATTGTTGAAAGTACTCAACCCAAGACCATTAATTCCATCTGTCAACAATTCAAATATATACATGGACATAGCAACAATGATAGTTCATTTTTGTTTACATGAAAGATTTCCAAGCAATGACAAACTCATGCATACGAGACACTGGAAGCAAAAATTGACCACGCGAGTGTGAAAACGAGAAGTATTAAATATATGAAGCCATTGGTATAAACCAATGAATTCTGTTATCAATTATAGACATTTAAGTATATTTGTGGAGTTTTCATAGTTTATTTTGTTCAGGTGAGGTTTCAGCTGTTTTATGTATATAACTTCAAGAATTTTCAGTTTTTGTTTATTGTTTTCATGTTTAAGTATAGTTGTGTTTTCAACAAGGATTTTCCAGAATTGTGTATGCAGCCAGGCACGTTGTTTTAAATGCCTAAAAATGTTAGAATTATCATTCCAATGTAGAGTCAAGTGTCTTCATGACACTTGACTCTACATTTGAATGATAATTCTAGCAAGTAACCAACATAAATATTATTTAATCCATTGGAGATACAATCTCCCCGAGGGCACTTGAATTTGTAAACTATGTTGGTTTTTTGCAAATCATTAACGTCATTGCGAATAATTGGATATACTAGATTTAGTGAAATATAGGATTAACTTAATTTTTTTTGCTAGTATCTATTGTAGATATATTAGTATTCACCAATTTTTTTAGCATATTTTCATCTTGTTTATAATTAGTATGCATTTGATTACAATATTGGAGACTAATATGTTTGGGATTAGTTGAATCAGTATTATGTTCTATTTGCTTAGTATTGAGACTTCTAAGAAAGCATCTTATTTGTTCATCAACTATATGGTTTGGAAAGCTATTATTAATGTTTTTTATATTTTTTAGTTCATTGTAAAAAATCTGTTTTGTGGTTGAATTAGTTTCTGCACAACATATTAGATTTTTTATAATTGCTATTTTGTAATAATATGGACATTTGCTCTTGTAGTTAAATGTACACAAATTTATGCTGTTAGGTTTTTTTATATGGTGAAATAGTAAATTTGTTATTTGTTTATCAATATGTCAAGGAAGGGAATTTTATTAGTAGTATTGAGTTCATACATACACACTAATGCATCCATACCATAAAAAATGATGGCAATTGTCAGAATGTTTTAATAGTGAAATACAATGAAACATAAGTCTTGAAACACTGTATTGAGATTCAATAAAGCAAAGATAAAAAATTCACAACTAAAATTCATCCTGGCTATGACAAACTACATCCGCATCCCAGGTAAGATGATAAACTACATCTAACAGCAAGGCCTTGCATCAGGAGGTTTTGAGGAGCATGGAACCACCTCTTAATTGCTGGTGTTCCCAAGTCTACCCTGACCTGGGGTGGTTCAGCTATGGGCAAATAGTTAGCCTCCACAAAAGGGATCCAAACACTATGAAAGTATAAAAATAGGTTTTAATATCAGCAATACTTTTTTGGAAAAATTATTACCAGCAATATATTTTTGGAAAAATATTACCAACAGTACAGTTTGGAAAAAAATATTACCAGCAATAAAAATCTTGTTGGCATTAAATAACACATTGAGGTGTCGATATGTCATAAAACAAATCAAACCCAACCAAACCACAACTAAAACAGAGGCCAATGAAGTCTTTAATTAATCCATTCCCTTTATATTTTTTTAGACATTAGCATCTATGATTCATTGATTACTCCTGGTTTTATATAAATCACTTTTTACTCAATATCTTTTCATGTTAAAAATTTTATATGTTTAAGGTAACAGTGAAATGGAAATATCTCTCGGAAGAAAAAGATTGACAACAGAGTGATAAAAATGCAAACAACAAAGCCTATTTTAAAACTAAGTTGAAACAAGACAATCACTTAATAGACAAAGGTATCTGCATGCCTCACATGAAAGGCTTGAACAAATATGACTGCAATCTAAAAAGTATGGGAGTAATGAGACTGATTGATGAAATGGTCCATTTTGCTGGGAACTAATTTTGTCTAAATGTAGAAAAATATTTTATTTGTATAGATTATTAAAATGATTTAGACAAGTAATCAGTTATGAGTTTACTAACTTAAGTTGAATCTCTTCCTACTACTGCTGTGAGAGAAAATAAATAAATACACATTGATAATTATTATATGGGTTGATGTTTGATAATTTTTTATATAATATAATGATAGCTAAAAATACATATGCAGAAATTTCATTGGACTTTTCCTCTTGCTGACAACCATACTTTCCGTCTATTTATAGTTGATGGTTAGCCCCCTTCCAGCTTTCCTTGATTACCCTGACTAGAATATACTTCAGGTTTTCTTTTTTGTATCTGCCAGTGTCATCATGTTCTACTTTGTTCTTTCATGTAGAAAGCTGATTGGGGTTGAGGGGGGTGTTCAGGGAGTGCTTTGTAAACCTCATTATCTTATCAACATTTGCTTCTTTTATACATTTATATCTGTTCCAAATTAAACTAAGCACAATTGATTATCATATTTGCAGATTTTGGCATCATTCCGACTTCTTTTGTTTTGTTTTTTTCATCCAAATCCATGAATTTGTTTTGCAAAGTAATGAAGAAATACGATATATAAAATTCATTATTTTCTCGCTATAATGTTGAATCTATATATAAAATTCTGTGATGTCTGTCCATCACACCTAAAATAGCCATACATTGACTGATCAAAACTAAATTTTGGGGAGAAGTGTAAACAGGTAATGGAATCCAAAGTACTGTTGATTTTACTAGGCTGCATAAAAGCTACAAAGTAGGTTTTTTGCCAAATATTTTTCAAACAAATCAGCTTATTCAAATTTCATCGATTGGATTACGAAATATCAACAAAAAATGTCAGCAATAACTTCAATGATACTAAATATTGTGAGGACTTCAGCACACATCAGCTTGTTCCAAAAATTGCTTGTTAAAATACTTTTTTTAACAAGAAAAATCTCAAGTCCATATTAAAAATTGCCACAAAAAATTAATTTTATTTAAGATGGAATAATATATCATGATGTGTCTAATTTGCATTTAGAAACATTGTCTTTATTTTCAATTTTTCTCATTGGCTCAGCTAAATTGCATACAATCCATTATTGTACATAATTAGGTTACAATAAAATTTGTATTTTATATTAATACTACCTTAGGAAATTTGAGATATATTAGAGTGGGTGTCCCATATCATAGATAGTGGGGGAGCACAAGACCCTTTCACCAGCTCTGCTTTCATGGAGCCAGACTTTTCACCTCCCGGCTTTATAAACATCTTCAGACAATCAGCCAGTATCATTACAAGAAAACTATCACCTGTCATCCTCAGTGCAAGAGAGATGTCTCTCATTGCACTGGCAACATTAAAAATCAGAGACATGATAGACAAAAAAAAAAAACATAATATACTTGGCATATTACATTGTAAGGTTTCTTGAGGAAGCATGTTTTTTAATCCTTTCACACCATGCAAGGCAATAAAGCCACTAGGATGCAAGAGGTTACTGAGTGATAAAGAATATGAGAAAAACTACTAGGGAGAGAGGACAGTAAAAAAGGGACAGCAGATGACAGTTGGTATCAGCAAGCCAGGTTCAAATTCCAGCTTTCTCATGAAGCATGAATAAATCTTTTCTCCCAGCTATGGGTTAAATAAAGATTAGGCTCTTAAGGAGAATGATGGCTTTGAATTAAAAAATATGGAGATGACAACAACAGACCTTTCCATCATCTTTCCCAAAAAGACATAGATATTCAGAAATAATAAAGAAAAGGAATCTGTGGAGAGCCATGATCACCTCTGTCCTGAAGGGACATAGCATTAAAAGAAATAATTATACTACTTCTATCTTATTCTTTTCATCTAAGAATTTTTTGGAGATAATGAATAACTGATACAAGTCCTACTTGTTAACCCATAGATGGGGGGAGAAGAGGGGGATTTATACCTTTCATACCTAAATGGATATAATAAACCAGACTGGAACTGATACTCAGCTCCCCAATTTCCAATTCTCAGTAATAATAAATTACACCACCTGCACATCTAAGCTTACAGCACCTGCTATTTCAAAGCATTCACCCATCTAGATACTTTTCAGGCTTAGTGCCACTTAACTTTTGTTATTGTATGGTGTTTCAATGTGATATAGACATAAGCCTTTTCATTGCTCAAGCAATGATACATACATCTTGCCCAAAGTCCACCTGGAAAAGCACAATGTGTACTGCACCAGTTTTTTCTTGTTTAACTCAAGATGAAAGCCACACTCTTAAAGGTGAATTCCTCAAGAGAAAGCAAAAAAACACTTGATGATAATTCTCTTAAAAATATCCAAATTCTACAAAATCCTTACTTTCAAGAGATTCTTTAAAATGGAATTACTAAGCCTTGGAACCAAGGGAAATCAATTTAGTACATCACCAGATGGCATTAATGGTTCTTGTGCAATGCTGATAAGTTTCTTGATCCTAAAAATACATTTCTAGATTTGTTTTCTAATTTTTTATTCTTTAATTTATTCCATTATCACAAAGAATTAAGGACTAGAATTAAAAAAAAAAAAAAAAAAAAAAAAAAAAGCCTGGAAATCCTACTTCTTTTTCCTTGATGAGAGAAAGGAAGCGCAATGCATAATATTCTGCAAAGAGTAGAAATGCTTGAATGAACATTTCCAAATTTAGGAAAATCAATGTATTCCTGCAGACTTTTTGAAATGAAATATTGCAGCAATTGGAGACAGCATGGCTTTAGATATGGTTGACCGAACAACATACAGATATGTCAGGAACCACATTCAATATGGAATGTAAAATAAAAATGATTTTTACTGGAATACATGGATATTTATTTTTATTAATAACCTCCAGAAATTTACTGTGTGTTTTACAAAGACAATTTTTCAAATAATTCTTAAATGAAAGTGAAATAACAGATTTTTATTGATTTGTTTTCTATGGCTTATCAAGCCTTGGAATGTTATTTAAAGCCAGAATATATTAGGTTGGTGCATAATTATTTTGTAGGCAAGTTTTTTGTTAAAAATTGTTGTTATACTTACTTATTTTTTTTTTTAATAAAAATATTTTATTTTCAGGTTATACAAATGTGTGTCAATGATCCTATGCTTTGAAATAATCATTTAAAAATTGTAGAATAACAATAGAATAAACAGCACTTACCGGTGTAAGGGTCCCAGCTAGCATCCAGCTGGCAGACAAAAATAAAGCAGGTTCTAACTCAATACAAACCCTGCAAACTAATTGATGAATCAAGCTGGTATTTATACAGAAATACCTCTACTCATGTACCAACAGCCAATCACAGCCCAAGCAATGGACTATCCCACTTTAGCACAATGAAATGCTCCATGGCACCATAAATAGCTCTCTTCCTCAAGGTGGAGTGTACAGTCACTCAGCTTGTTCCACAAATGATTGTTTATCTTCACAACATGATTCATCTACAAAAATTTTATTGTTGACTTATGTTTCTTTTATTCATAATAAATATTGTTTAAAAAACGCCTGATAATTATGCACCAACCCAATATTTTTAGATCCTAAGAATTTTTTTTTTTTTTTGGAGATAATAACTGTTTCAGCGATGCAAGTTTTACAAATTAACACATAGATGGGAAGAAGAGAGGGGGATATAGGTTTCCAAAGTGTATTTGCACAGAAGTGAATATAAAAAACACAACAGGAATTGGAACTCAACCCTCCCATGAACAATTCCAAGCCATTATCTATTGCACCACCTGCACATCCAAGCTTACGGCCCTTGATACTCCCAAGTATTCACCAGGCTCAATGCTGCTTAACTTCAGTGATCATATAGAAAGTGATGTTTCAACATAAGTCTAACACATGATTCAATTTGTAAAATTGAAGTTGTATTTTCTCTGTGTAGATGTCATATGTAAATCTGATGGCATTAGTGATTTAGATTTTCTTTAATTAATAAAATATGTTATCACTTTATGACATGAGTAAACTCGTATGAATAAAAGATTCTAGTGAATACAAATTAGAAGATCAGTTTTCTGTTGTGATTAAACACAAATTGATCCCTCAGAAATTACTACTCATTAATAATAGGAAAAACATATTTAAAGAGTCTATTTTTAGTCATTTTAGCCTCAAGCAAGGCAATAAAGCCCCTCAGACACAAGGTCACTGAATGTTGTAGAATATGAGAAAAACAATTAAGAAGAAAGAACAATAAAAGAACAGAAATTAAGAAGACAGAAGATAGCAATTGACATCGCATTTAAATTTTTGAAGATCAAAGTTGACTGGGAAGCAAGAAACTGAAAGAGTTTAAGTGAGAAACGCAAGAAAAAGATAAAGAAAAGGAATCTGTGGAGAGCCATGATCACCTCTATCCTGAAGGGACATGGCATTATAAGAAATAATAATAATACTTCTATCTTATTCTTTTCATCAAAGAACTTTTTGGAGATAATGAATAACTGAATCAAAGTTGACTGGGGAGAAAAAAAACCAGAAGAGAGTTCCACAAGTGAGAAGTGTGGGAGAAAAAAACTTAACATGAAAATCACAGTTACTTCAAGCCATTTCAATTGTAAACCTTGGCACCTATCAAGTACTGTGCTTAAATTCATTAAGTTTAGGTACTATAGAGGAAAGACTATCAGAATAATTATCATGAAAGTATTTATAAAAAAAAGACAGGGATGTGATATTATGGAGGTCAGAAAGGGACTGCAGCCAAGATGTCATGTCCAGACCAATAATATTGCAGATTCTTCTTTGTATCAAGAATCTTTAAATATATAGCATGAGCACTGGACCATATGTGGCAGCAATATTCAATGTAGCGATGAATAGTAGACTTACGATAAATCTGAGATTCTGGTGAGAAAAATTGTCTTGCTAAGCACAGTGAACCAACTTTCTTAGTAGCAGACTTAGCAAGTGATTCAATATAATCTTACCACTTCATGTCAGTAGAAAACATTAGTCTGAGAAAGCGCAGTAAGTCACTTATCTGGAGCTTAGCATTAGTCATGCTGATGTAAAAGTAGGTACCTCCACAAGATCGCTAAAAAAAGAGCATAGCATGATGAAAAAGACGCCAAACTTGACGAAAACAAAATTTTATCGTCTAAATATTTGTTATTATTAAGAGGAAAGGTCAAAGTATTTTGGGGGTATTTTTTTCCATTTTTTAATCGTTCCTAGCATGTCCGAAATTTTCGTTAAAAATCTAGTTTTTTTGAGTCAGCAAAATTGACCATTTTTTCCATTTTAAAAAAAACTGGAAATCTGACTTTGAAATTTTTTTAAATATCAATTATCATTTTTTCAAAACTTATTTTAAGAAAATCAGAAATTATAATGTTTATTTAAAATATTTTGAACCAAACTTAACTTAGCTTTTGTGCCAAAAAGATGTAATTTGAAAATAAAACAAAGCAGGTCATAAACTTTCGCGTCTCTTGACATGTGATGAATGATATATTTATGAATTCCATGAGGCTAATTTGTTCTACGGAAGGAGGAAAAAGTGAAATAATTTACATTTACGTGAACAAATTATTTACCCCGTTATTTTTAATGAAAACTTTCAGTGGTCTAATTTTTTTTTTTTTTTTTTTTTTTGTACTTAGCTTTCACCTTTACGTTTATGATGCTTTTATGGGAAATATATTGTAAAGAAATTAAAATAAAACTGTTAAGAGTGACATTAAATTTCATATTTCTTAAGAAAGGTATCTAATTAATTTATAGGTACCTTTCTTATGAAATTTTATCAGAATTGTACATAAAATACTATAATTTTATGTACATTTATTACATTCTACTGTTATTTGTATTTGCATTCATTTTATTATTAATTTTGATATTTCATTTACGGAAAAATGTCAGGAACTGAGATTAATATAAAAAATAAGATCATATAAATTTCATAAGATGATACTGATACTTGTAGGTACCCTTCTCAGTTGAAATTGAAAAATCAAATTAACTTCTCCACACGTGTTTCGCAAAAGTAAAGGCCTTAACAGCGGAGAACAATGCTTAACTCAAATAACATAACTTAATTATATTCTGGTTGGTCTTCCGTATTTTATAATTACAGCTCGATTATAAGCACAAAATTACATTTCTTAATTACTGGGTATCTTCTGATTAGTCAAAATGATACAATTTACAACGCTAAAAAAAGATCTATCTCATAAGGACACTTATGAAAGCCGATCTTGACTTTTAACTAATTTTATAATATTTTAACAACTTAAATGTAAAATCTATTATAATTAATGAAATAACAAATAATTGTATTAAAAATTCATTTTCATTGAAAAATTTTTTTGCTTTCAGAAAATATTGTCCATATTCATAAAAAACAACTAAAAGCAAATAAAAGCATTTGAAATTAAATAATATATTTGTTTTATTGAGTTTTTGTATGTTACAATTCAGAGCTGATTTTCAGGTACTGCGTATCCAATTAAAAAACAAGAAAAAACATGATTTGCATTCCTCAAAACCCTGTGCTTTTAATTATTGTAATCACTAAAACCGATGCGTTCAATTTCTAGCGTTTTCATAAAATTAGTTATGGGGGGTAATAAATATTTAAAAAAAATATTTCTACCATGACTTTCATAAAAAAAACATTTATAATAATTTCGATCATCTGTGAATAGTTTCTGAAAGTTTCATTAACATCCGATAATTATTTCTATTTTTGCACGATTTTTCAATTTAATGTGTGTCATACCAAAAAAAAAAACATGCTAAAAATTGTCTATGTTATTTACTAGTTCGCTGATACAAATAGAAAAAGTTTTTTTAATCAAAATTTAGAATGTTCTAAAAAGGAGGAAAATTTTTAAAAATAATTAAAAAAAAACTTTGGTCTTTCCTCTTAATAATAACATAAGCATTTAGACAATAAAATTTAGTTTTGCAAAGTTTGGCGTCTTTTCATCAAGCTATGCTCTTTTTTAGTGATTTCGTGGAATTTACCTATAAAAAGGCTCTCTCAGACAATTAATAGAGAGCAATTTCATTTTGAAGGAATTGAAATTAACAAGTCATTCCTTGCCCCAGTTAACGACGACTGTATGTCATTTTTGAGATCAGCTGCCAATCTGACCTCATGAATGTATCAATTTTAAAATTCTATGTTTCTTTTGTGTTTCACTGGTTGTGTAGTCATCATGTATAAATTTGCCAATGTTTTTATTGTCTTTTTTTTAAGCAAGTTCACCCCAAGCAAGGCAGTAAAGCCACTAAAGCACAAGGGGGTTACTGAATGTGAAAGAATAAAAAAAAAACATTATTAAAGAGCGAGAACAACAGAAGTGTAATCAAGAATACAGTAGGTAACCATTGACATTCTATGAGCAAGAACTACAAAAAAAGAAACTCTTAACATAGAACTTAGTTACATCTAGCCAATTGTAAAATGATGAAACCTAATTGCCAATATAGCACTGCACTTAAATTCATAAAATGTAGTTACCATAATAGAGAGAACATCAGAACAATTACCATGATCGTATTTATAGAAAAGGCCAAGGGAAGCAACTTCATGTAGAACCACATTTCTGTTGCTTCAAGTCTCTTCATCTTTGAGGGGATTGTCCAGCATTCAAAGCCATACAGGAGGACAGATAATAGTTCAGTACTCTTTGTTTCTAAAGAAATCTTTCTGTCTCTTAATACTCTGCTTTTCTTCTGGAATGCATCTTTGGCCATCCCAATGCACCTTCAAGGTCTCAGTGTCGCACTTTCCATCCTTTGTTCAAACACCTTTCAGATATTTAAATTTTTGCATTTGTTTGATTTTAGTATCTCGGATTTGTAATTTGTATGAAAAGCAGGAGGCTAATATGTCGATAGTTGGAAGGATCAGACTGTTATATATCAATTTTAGAATTCTGTGTTTTTGTTTTCACTGGTTGTGTAGACATCATGTGTAAACCTGATGGTGTCCATGTTTAATGTTTGAAATGTTAATGTAATTTAAGGGACTGTTAAAAATCGGGTTCATTTTAATTGTATGACAAATATGTTTTATTCTTCCACTAGTTAAGGGTTAATTAGTAAAACTGGTATCACTAAACTATTATTAACTCAACAAAAAAACATTCTTAGGATCTAAAAATATTTTCTGGCTTTAAATAACTTGCAAAGGGTTGATAAATCATAGAAAAAAAACAATCAATCAATAAAAAAAGAAGGCTCTGTTATTTTCTTCCAATTTGTTATAAAACAGAACATTTGAATACTATGACAGATTGAGTCAAATTTCAGTGAACATGGAACCAAAAAAAACTAATTTTTCAAATAATTTTTAAATCCAATATATGATAATAGTAGGCCTCTGTCGGTTAGGGTTGATCATAGGTAGCATCCTAGTTGTCTACTTGGTTGGAGCAACAATGTCCGTGAGCGTAGAGGCTGATACAGGAGTGACAATCTCTGTTGCAGAGGTTGCATATGTGTTCAACCCTGGTCTGTTGAAGTTGTCACTTTGCTTTCTGTGTGCTCGCCTTTCTGTGGTGACTTGTGTCAGCTTCTCCTCCCCTGACGGAGAGGTATTTGGTCAGGGTTTCTCTATACTTGAATCGTATGGCTGCCAAGATCTCCCAGGACTCTGTGTTGATGCCCACAATATATAATAGCATATAAAATTCCCACATTCTTTTTCTAAAAAAATGTCTCCAAAAATATGTCCCAGGTCTGTGATGCGAAGTTGAATTATGCATTATATGATCAGACATTGTATAATACCAAAACTAGTCTTGTAAATTGTAATACCAATACTAGTCTAGTAATATTAAATGTAAACAACAGTTATGTCTTACATATTAAAAAATACAGTAAAATATTATTTTTTTAAAGATACATAGAAAAGAAAAGTGATATCAACAATGGCCGACAGGTTGTGGAAGGACATTTTTTGTTAAGTAAGAAGTAACATGTGTACAAGTCTGTTGCCAGATAAAACATTGGAATGCGCTTTTTTTTTTCTTTTGGTGCTTTATGCCAGGGAATTTTTTAGATAAGACCGGAGACTGTCTTTTCATCAAGACATGTAAACAGTTTAAGGCCAATTAACAGACCAGAATGTAAACAAAGTAATCCAATATGTGATTAGTAATAGTCCAGGCTGGTGCATAAAAGAGACAGAATATTCTCTGGCTGGTGCATAAAAGGCCAAATGTTACAGGGTGTATGTTATACGAAGGACAATGAAGAGCAAAAAGAAGGATGGGAGGGAGAGAAGAGTGAAAGGGGAGGGGATAGGAAAAAAGTCAAAGGAGATGGTGGTGGGAGTAACAGATAGTCCTCTCTCTCTCTCTCTCATATATATATATATATATGTATATATATGTGTGTGTGTGTGTGTAAAAATTGCTTTAAACCTTATTTTTAGTAGATAACCATATTTGAGAAGGCACACCATGTATTTTTTAAACAGTATATTTATTTTTGTCTACCAGCCTGAATATTTGAGAAATCTTATTAAAGAAAAAGATGTGCCTTCCAGTGGGATTTGAACTAGCAAACAACTTTTTCAGGAGAAGCTCTCATTAGATCTGATGTTCTTTAGCCCAACTCAGACATGAAGCATGTTGCCAATCAAGGAAGGTATAATAATATCTTATAAGCACAAATGCTTCACAGATTTTTAAAGTTCATGCCTGCTCAGTTTCACAGCTGAACGTAAACAAAGCAATTTGTTTCCTGCCAGAGAGTGCATCTTCTTTAATGAAATTTACTGACTATTCAGACCAGTAGGCAAAAATAAATAAGTATACTGTTTAGAAAATATATAGAGTGTCTACACGAACAGAAAAAAAATGTAGGCTAGGAATAGATTCTCAATGAGAAGAGATGCTCAACAATTATATACAGCTGGAGGTTGTGACACTGCAAGTCCCCAAGAAAATGATAAAATTTGACCAATTACAGGGAGAATTTTAAGGCCATATGAAATGGGTATTCTCAGGCCAATATTAGCTACTTTAACCCACTGGCTTATGATTCAATCACTAAAATGGTCATTATTTACATTATTTGGACTATTGTCCTCATCTTGATGAGGACAATGGTCTGAATAATGTAAATAATGTACATAATACCTCATCTCAGAAATATAGACAGACACTAAAATGGTCTTATTTTAAAAAGGTAAACAAAGAAATTATAATAATATAATTTGATTTTATTGAAAAGTTCCCTCATTAAAAAAAAGTTGCTTCACAGACCCCTCTGGGATTAGGGACCCTGAAGCTTAAGCTAAATTAGTTTCCCTTAGTAGATCTGCTACTGGTGTCTGCAATGTTTTCAGATAAGACTGGAGACTGTCTTCTCACCATGCCATCTGATCATGGCCAATTAACACACAAGAATGCAAATAATCCAATAAATAGTGGGTAGCCCAGTCTGGTAAGCAAGAGACAGACAGATGGAATATTCTATGAACAAAAATAGAGGGATATATTTTCTATAAGTTTAACAGTGTTTTTAACCACTTCCTCAGCATAGAAATGTATATACGTTTTTACTGAAAGTATCTTTGAAATTTTCTCAAATTCTTAAATAAAATATTGACAATATTCCCAGAGGGATCTTGAATTTTACCATAAAGAGAAGGAATAATCAGAAATTTTCTGGACAAAGCACCAAAGATGATGATAGTTTGAACAATAAATGTCATATCAATAACATTTCATTTCAGGACTTAAACACACTCTTTGGAAATTGCATCAACTGAAAAATGTTGGTCAAAACAATATTGTACAATAATAAAATCTATTAAGTTGGGCAAAAAGTTGATTATTGTACTTTTGTTGCAAGAAGGCTTTAGGAGTGTTTAGTTTATTAAGAATGATTGCTTTACATTGTTTTGTGGTAGTGGTCATATTAATGTTAGTACACTGACTTCATGAATTAAGCAAAGTTCTAGATTGGTAGCTAGGTATCACCATTTTACTGTTGAAATTGTTAAATGTAGATGTAAGTTATATTTCAATAATTTCTACTTTTGCACTTCCAAGCTATGGAATTCTTTTCTGGTTTCTTCAATAGAGAAATATTTCATCTTCATTTTAATTGCTTTATTTACATTGAAAAATATATCTTTAATTTTTACTAGATAGTTTGGAAATTGCATTAGATAAAAAATGTTAGTCAAAACAATATTGTACATGCATGTTGTTTGTTTTTATTGACTGCACAGTATAGTTGGATCAGTTGGGCACTGTCGGTGAGTAAAAGAGCACCATGATGCAATTCACTTTGCCAGAAATTTAGAAATGTCATGCTGAACTGCTTGGCATTCATGCTGGAAACTCCAATACAAACATTTCAGTGTGTCTGGGTGAGGACAACGCAGAGGATTCAGAAAAAGTTGGATGATATATCTAGTCAACCTCATTAAGTTTGAAATGATCACTAGTGATGGTGACATTATGCCTCCATTCATCTTCCCACAGGGCTTCAGAATCAACACTGAAGCCAACATCAAGTGCCTTGAGGAGTTAGTGCTCCCCTGGGTCAAGAGGGTGGCTGCTGGAAGACCCTATGTCTGACAACAGTATTCTGCACTATGCCACACAAGCATAATAATCCAATCATGGCTGTCAGACAATTTCTGTGACCACATCATCACTTACATCTGGCCACCTAACTGCTCAGACTACAACCACCTGGATTATTATATATGGGGCACAGCTGAGATATACACCAACATATATATACCTTAATTTATAATACCTGGTTTTCCAGAAATAATACAAGTTTATCTCTTTTAATCAATCCAGCAAATATATAATTTTCTGTGCTAATAGCTTTCATCTTAGCATTTTGATGAGAATTTGAGAGTCCTTCTTGACTGCTGCCATATATGGTCTGGATACCCCACTGTTCATCTTATGGTCCTTATCTCGCATCTCATTTACAGTTGCTCTCTCATAGACATGCCGTCACTTCCTTCAGCCATTTCTACAAATACTTTTACAGTAACTGCACCTATGAGCTACTTTTGCTAGTTCCCAAACTGCATGAATTTAAACATGCTACTAGGTTGGCATCTCAGTCCCACTCTTTCACTATTAAAACGGTTAAATGTAGCCATCTCATCTACTCCAATAGCTTCATGTCTCGCACTTCCTGTCTGTGGAACTCCCTCTTACTTGCTTCCCTGATAGCTATAATCTTCAGCTATTCAAATGCAATGTTAATCAACATCTCCAGATGCCTTGATCTATTCCACGTCCTTCTCTACATCCTTTCCTCTATCATGCCTCTTTACTCTTGCTCCCACTCTCTGTAACCCCTTGCATGCTTGTTTGTGGTGAAATGCTTTGAACAAAAAATATATATATATATATATATATATATATATATATGTGTGTGTGTGTGTGTGTGTGTGTGTGTGTATGTGAAAAGAATTCTTCACTCTAAAAGAAGATGATTGTCTTTTAATGAGATCCTACAGGAAATAGAAAATCTCCAAAATATGATAACATTCTTTCGCAATTCAAGTTTTAGTCTGGTTTGTTTTGTTTTGCAGCATACAAACATCAATGGGTTATTTAATGCAGACAAAAAATGTTCCTGCTGGTAATAAAACTTATTTTTATACTTTCATAGCATTTTAACCCCTTTTTTTTGGTGGGGGGGTTAACTATTTGCCCATAGCTGGGACCCTGACAGGTGCTACCACCCCAGGTCAGAGTGGACCTGGGAACACCAGCAATTAAGAGGTTGTTCCACATTCCTCAAATCCCCCTGATCAAAGGCCTTGTTGTCAGATGTAGTTTAGTGTTGTACCCAGGACAGCCCAATTCAAGACCATCAAAATGAGAGCACAATGGTTAAAATATTGAACAAGCTTCCATCAAGTTAAACAGTTCAGTTACATAATTTTGATTTATTTATTTAACAGCATATCAACACCTCATGGGTAATTTAATACTGAAATTTAATTTTCTCAGAAGCTTTGAAGTAATAATATGTAATTTGGCTTTCAAAATTAAAGACTTTGTAAATAATACTCAGATTTTGTGTATATACATGTTCATGGAGACATGATTACTAGAGGCAGTGATATGCATGTTTTAAGCTTTAGTTTTGCTGAAGTTATATTTTGAAATACAGTTTGATTTCTTCAAGAAATTATAGAATATTATATGGATTAATGTCATGAAAGAGTTCTTTTATGTTGGTTGCTTTTGTTTAGCAGCATATCAACCGTGACAGGTCGTTTAATGCCAAATCTAAATATTTTGAACACAATTTTATGGCTTTAATTAAATATATTCTAAACATAATTGTATCCCTTCAACTACAGATAAAATGTATTGATGATCATTTTGCTATAAACTGTATCTTCGGTAATTCTATCACATTGTATTGCCGGTCATTTTACAATAAAAAATTATTTTTATGCTTTCATAGTGTTTTGCTTGAGGACTTTCTATTTGCTCATAGCTGGGACACTAACAGGTGCTACCACCCTAGGTCTTGCTGCCAAATGTAGTTTATCATTGTACCCAGGACTGGGCTTCTACCTAACACTAATGCAATGCCAAATAAGTTGACAGAGGTATGGTTGAATAAACATTTGGCAAAACCACTCCCCGATAACTATTTTACCTGTTCAAGAAGGAGTAGCAAAACGTTTATTACTCCATAGTCAACTCAAGAAGCATTTAATTAATGGGCTTGTCAATAAAACAGAATTTATAATTGTTATAGAAAAAAGTATGCTTATACTTAGAATCAGAAAGAGACAGTTGAAATTTCTAGGACATGTAACAAGAGGGCTTGGAGAATATGACACTCACAGATCATATTGAAGAGAAGAGGGACAAAGGAAAGTAGCAAGTAACCAACCTAACTAATGGTGAAAAGAAAAATATCACTAAGAGATACAAAAGGTAGGAAGTTGTAAAGAGACATAATCAACCAAGTCCTGAAGGAATCAGTTACACATATAAAAATAATTACATAAATGGTAGACAGGAAATAGTAAATTGTTTGAAACAAATTTAAAGAAAATAAGAAACCGTTTTTCTAAAAGAAATTAATCTTACGTGACTACAATATGTAATGGGCTCACCCTCAGTGATACCGACGTTTTTTTTAATCAATTCACAACAATAACGCCACTAAAACATAAGGGGCTATAGGGAATGAAAGTAACTGAAGTAAAGATGCCAAGTCAGGATTGATTACATTACAGATCGTTCTTTGGATTACCATAAAAACAAAAAATCTATTTGACTGTGTTTCTGGAAATATTCAACTGTTTCATCAACAAGGCAGGCATTTTTTTTTTGACTGTGTGAAACATCTGAATTGATTGGCCAAGTTTGTGTTTCCTTCATAAATTTATTTCTTTTAGCTTAAAAACAAAACGTAATGTTTGTTTCTCATTAATTTCTTTTAGTGGAATTCAAACATTAATGTCATCATTTGTGATACTTTATCTCAAGAAATCAAACAGTTGAATGTTTTATAGTGGATGACAGATTTAATGGACTTGCTGTGTTTGTTACTAAAAATGATTACCATGTTGAAACCTCCCACACCATTTAGATAATACATTTAATCCTGTCATTCGGAGAATTTAGTCATTTATTTCAGAGTTTAAATAAAAATGACTTTTTTTCTTGAAAAAGAAATATCACATCTGAAGACTTGACATTTCTTTTTATAATATTTGAAAGAACTTTCATTGTATTATTTCCAGAAAATTACCATTTAGCTAAAAATATTTCTGGTCTATAATAATAAAAAAAAAAAAACTTGACATTCTTTGTTATCTCCTTTGATACTGTTGTATTATATGATTTTATATATTACAAAGAAGTAGGAAACAGTTAAATACACAAATAATAAAGATAACAAACATTACACTGTACATTGTTTCTTTGTTATTTCCTTTGAAAGTGTTGCAATATTTGACGTCATATGTTATAAAGAAGCTGGAAACAGTGGAGTGCGAAAACAAAAACATTGAAAATTGATTATGATATTAAAAAAATACATCACAAAGATCAATATCGATAAAATCAATTAGTTTGATACATTGTCTGTAACTTAGTGAAAATTATTTACTACCTATTGTTAAGTTGCCTCAGTGTGTGGTATTAGCTACTCAGGCTCATCTGGTTGAGTAATTACCACTGAAGAGGGAGCTCAATCCTTATTTGGTGAGAAAAAGGATAAAAAGATTTGATAATGCTTCATTTAATAAAAATCAGTGATAATAATTGCAAAACAAAACTGAAATTAATATGAAAGAAATACCAGTAAAAAATGAATATCTGACAATGTTTCATAGAAATCAAAAAAAAGCAAAATTGTTGGCAATGCTCCATCTAATAAAAAAACCAAGGTAATATTACTACAAGTGAAAATAAAGTAATTAAAATGAAGATGAAAGAAATACTAGTCAAAAATTAATAATGGCTGACAATGTTTCATTTAATAAAAATTCTAGATAATATTACTACAGGTGTAAATAACTGTTGTAATGTAATGACCCAAACTCCCTTTCACCTATGTGGACTGACTACATCAGTAGATATATATAGTGAGCACAGGTTATACCTGGGGGCCTACTTCGGGAATTACTAGCCTGCCACCCAATTCCCTGTCTTTCAGTAGTGTATTCTCTTTCTCTCATCTATGCATGTGTTGCAGTTCCTTCACTCAAGAACCCCCTTTGTCTGTTTGTAACCTCTTTAAAGATACAGCAATAATGCAGTTATAAAGAAGATGAAAGAAATACTAGTCAAAAATGAATAATGGCTGACAATGCTTCATCTAAAATGAATAATGGTTGACAATGCTTTATCTAATAAAAATTCAAGATAATATTACTACAAGTGTAAATAAAGCCAAGTAAAATGAAGATGTAAGAAATACTAGACAAAAATTAATAATGGTTGACAATTTAATAAAAATTCAAGATATTATATCTATCAATGTAAATAAAGCAATTATAATGACGATGTAATATTTCTCTATTGAAGAAACCAGAAAAGAGTTCCATAGCTTAGAAGTGCAAAAGTAGAAATTATTGAAATATAACTTACATCTACATTTAACAATTTCAACAGTAAAATGGTGATACCTAGCTACCAATCTAGAACTTTGCTTAATTCATGAAGTCATTGTACTAACATTAATATGACCACTACCACAAAACAATGTAAAGCAATCATTCTTAATAAACTAAACACTCCTAAAGCCTTCTTGCAACAAAAGTACAATAATCAACTTTTTGCCCAACTTAATAGATTTTATTATTGTACAATATTGTTTTGACCAACATTTTTCAGTTGATGCAATTTCCAAAGAGTGAGTTTGTCCTGAAATAAAATGTTGTTGATATTCTATTTATTGTTCAAACTATCATCATCTTTGGTGCTATATTCACAAAATTTCTGATTATTCATTCTCTTTGTGGTAAAATTCAAGATCCCTCGGGAAATATTGTCAATATTTTATTTAAGAATTTGAGAAAATTTCAAATTGCTATATTCTGAGATTTCACCCCAAGACATGATTTCTTCTCAACAGTGTAAATCAGTGCAAAGATAAGACATCCAGGACTGGAATAATTTATTCCACTTCTTCATTTTTTTATTCTATTTTGAAGGTTGTTTTGTGCTGCTTCTTTTCAGTAATTTGCTGCTCATCCCAAAATTGATATTTATTTACTGAAGAAGAAACATGTTTATGCATTATGAAAAACTGATTGTTGGCCATGTTTGAATTTCTGAATTAGCAAACTTTACCACCAACAAAGATGATATTTATTGTGCAAAAAAGCAACTTTGATTTCAGCTGAACTGTTGGATACAATCTGGTTGAATGTCTGCTAAAGACCTTCCCTCACCAAATTTATAGACAAATCCTACAGATGCATGCTGAGATTTCTTCTCAACCAATAAAAAAAATTGACAATCCTTGGTCTTACTCCAATATTTTTGTTCTTACTTATCCTGAAGTCAGAAGGCTATGACCATTCGACTATCTCCCTTTGGCATGTAAACACTATTCTTTGCAAACTGCTTTTTGCTTTATTATTTTCTAAAAGTTACTATGCCTTTGACTTATATATATTAGTCAGATATTATTTTACTCTGTCATTTTTTTCTTGTATCATTGTTTGATAATTTTGTCAATTAAAATTAACAATGGCCAATCACTGTACAATATTAGCTGACAACACCCATCCTACTTCTGATTGGTTTTGAATTCAGAGTTGCCCTTCTCTGAGACTGGTTGCCAACCAAGGCTAGAAAACATTTTTTCATTGCTATTTCTTTGTAGCGACCAAAAACGAGTAATTCTCAGTCTGGTACCCACATTTTTGTTTTTCTTACCTCAGTATTAGAAGGCTATGACCACTTGACTGTATCTATTTTGCATGTGTAACCAAAATAGCAATAAGATAAGTCTAATAGATATGTGTAACCAACAAGCCTAATAGATATGTGCAACCAATATAGCAATAAGTGCAACCAATATAGCAATAAGTGCAACCAATATAGCAATAAGTGCAACCAATATAGCAATAAGTGCAACCAATATAGCAATAAGATAAGTGCAACCAATATAGCAATAAGTGCAACCAATATAGCAATAAGATAAGTGCAACCAATATAGCAATAAGATAAGTGCAACCAATATAGCAATAAGATAAGTGCAACCAATATAGCAATAAGATAAGTGCAACCAATATAGCAATAAGATAAGTGCAACCAATATAGCAATAAGTCTAATAGATAAGTGTAACCAATGTAACAATAAGTCTAATAGATATGTGTAACCAATATAGCAATAAGATACAGCATTTATAGCAATAGGAAATATAGTCAAATTAAAAATATCAATTAAGTGTTAAAGAATATAATTATAATTATACGTTTTACCAGTTTGTGACTGGGAGGGATAATTCCAAGGAGGATATAAATCCAGGGAGAGCTCAATGTAGACAGCAGAGCATTATAATGATACTAAGAAGACAGAGACATTAATTATTCATTTTGTTTATAATTTTTATTTCATGAACACCGAGATGTTCATCTCATCAGAATGATAAATATAAAAGAATTGGTAGGATAAGAAGTCTATATACACATACTTATACTTGCGAGTAAGTATAAATATATTTCTTCCTCAGGTGTTATATATACAGTACTCAGTGTTATGAAACAGAGCTACAAGTATAGATTAGTGAATATACATAATATCGAATGTCGATAGCATGACTGAGTTTCATGCAGTTCTTGCAATCTTCAGGTGCAAGTATGTTCTAACTATTACGGAGTTCACGTTCTCATGGTGGCAATTCAAAATTGTGTTTTGAAACATTTTAAATTATTGTTGCGTAAAATATTAGAATTAACTCTTAAGTTTGAAAGGCGAAGAATAAAAAAAATAAGTAAATATAAAAAAAAAAATTATTTAAATTTGGATTCAAAAGTAACAATATATCAAGGGGGATACCCATCTATTTTTATACCCTTGTATTTCTACCCTGTGTTCTAGTTTAAGTTAATTGCTATAACTAGGGTATTTTATGTAAAAATAGAGAGTTATACCCCTTGATATATTGTTTACTTTTGAAACCAAATTTCAATAATTTTATTTTTTTTTTTTTTACTTTTTTAATTCTTCGCTTTTCAAACTTAAGAATTTGAATGGTACATAAATTATTAATAGTTAATTCTAGTATTTTACGCAAAAATAATTAAACAAGCAAGTTTTAAAACACAATTTTGAATCATCACCACAAGAAGGTAAACTCCATAATGGATTGAACATATTGCACCTGAAGATTGTGAGAACTCATTGAAACTCTTAATTGTGGTATTGACATTGGATATTATATATATATAATATATATATATATGAGAGAGAGATATGGGTATGATAAAAAACGTATATGCACATATACCTGCACATATATACATATATAAATAAAATGTGTGTGTGTGTATATATATATATATATATACACATACATACACAGATAGTAATTAGTAGGAGGATTTGATAATTATATTAATAGTTAATTCTAATATTCATATATTTATAATTATATTAATAGTTAATTCTAATATTCATCGAGTCTGATAGAAACCTCAACAGAATGCAGAAAGCACTGGACGGCCGTTTCGTCCTATATTTGGAACTCATCAGCAGTGCGCATCCACTACTGAGAATTGAAACCCTGACAGGTTGTCAAGCGAACATCATACCAACTGTTTTAAATGGGCCTCGGTGACGAAGAGATTCCAAATCAGACTCAACTTAGCGCCGCTCGCTCACATATTCCATGGCGGAACTCAACTGAGTTCTCTGTAACCATAGGACTGTGCCCCCTGGAGCCACGACTACTCTCACCAAGCTGCTACCAACTGGAGCATTAGAAGCCGGTTCAAGCGGTGATAAACACAGATAGTAATTAGTAGGAGAATTTGATAATTATATTTAATTAATATATATATATATATATATATATATATATATATATATATATATGCAATTTTTATATATATTATATATGAACAGTACTTAAAAGTGCTCAATATCAGGGATAGAGGTTATATATATTTTCACAGGTGTTATAAAACAGTGCTTAATATTATATAAAAGAGTTAAGTATATATTAATGAATATATATGATATCCCATGCTGATAGCACAACCTGGAGTTTCATGCATATCTTCATGTAATCTTCACATGAAGGATACTCACAGACCATTAAGCATTATGAAATTCACATCTCATGGTGTTGATTTAAAATTGTGTGTTAAGATTTGTTCATTTTATTATTGTTGTCTGTAATATTTGAATTAATTATACCAATTAAATTAAGTTTGAAAGACAAAAAATGTTTTTAAAAAAATAGTGATTTTAAATAATTTTTCAAAAATTCAAATTGTTTCAAATAATTTTTTTGTTTGTGGCACTATATATATATATATATATATATATATATATATATATACGCGCATGCACACACCCACATAAATATAGTGGATGTCAGCATCATATAGAATTGATCATGAGAAATTACCTACTCTCTACACCATTAACAATGTTATGTTTTTTATAGCCTTTTTGTGTAGTCAAAGAACTTCCTTTTATGTTACCATAAACAAGCAAAATTTCTCTGGTGACTGCTGACTTGTTCAATGTATATAGGCAGCTGGCTTTCTTGAATCTGTCTTACTGAAATACTTTATTTTTTCTTTTTCTAGATTTTATTGCCAGAATACAAGCAAAATCTCCCAAGATGGTCAGCACAACTACTGCTGCTGCTGCTATGCAGTATCTTCACCATGTGAGGGTCGATTCCACAACTGACAGTTCTATCCACCTGACATGGAGCATCAAGGAAGACGCCACATCACAAATAACAGGGTTTCAGGTTCACTTCCAAAAGGTAGCCAGCTCATACATCCAATACAGTGCTATGCTTTCATCACTGACAACAAGTTACAAAATTCGAAATCTAGTCGCCGACACCTTCTACAAAGTGTGTGTTGTGATGTATCGGAATGACACACAACAGGGACAAACCCGACAACAATGCACTGGGGCATCAACCACAAGTTGGCATCTGCCTGTTTCCGTGGGTAGCAGCATTGGTGCCATGTTGGCGCTATCTCTGATTGTACTCATGGTCTTGGTCGCTCGTTGCCCAACTGTCATGAGACGGAGAAAAGGACCTGCAGACACGGGTAAATATGACAGCATGACATCTAACCTGCACGATGATCACTTAGAGATGAGTGACACAACACTTCAAGTCCAAGATGATCCATTCTCAGATCAGGACAGCATTATCGTTGAAGTGCCTGTATCATTTCATGAGCAAGCTGTAAAACATCACCGGCAAAGCTTGAATGAAGGCTATACAAATGGCAACCAGTGCTTTTATTTATCTACTACACCCCCTCAGGCGGGATATGTCCAGACACAGGCAACATATGTCCCTCACATCCATCATGTGCGTCCACATCTACAGCACCAGGGCAGCATTTGCACATACGAAGGCTGCATTGAAGAAATACCCCATTGCAGCCATATGCATTCAACAGTGGTCAATATTGAACACCAGCCTCCATTATCACGACTTGATCACCAAACTTCTCTTGACCAAAACAATCCATTATAAACTTTTGAAGATTCAAGTTTGACTTTTTGGTATTCTCTTGAAGAATCGATTTGCATTCTTTAGTCATTTTTGTGGCATGCTAAGCAATGTACGATTATATAACAAAATCTTCACTTATATATCTACTTGTTTGAAGCTGTGCAGAACAAAATTCCAAAGAGCAAAACATTGTCGTTTGGTATGACTGACAATTTTGGAATAAAATTCGAGATGTTTTGACAAATTTGAAGAGACCTCAAAAGGTCAGACTATTAGTTCAGGTTAATATCTTAATTTTTTTTTTTTTTCCTATAGCAAAAAGGACATGATTAGACAAAAATGGAAAAATAACTACAGGAGTTTAATGCAAAAAACAGAAAAAAAAAATTAATAATAGTAAATGAAAATAACAAAAAGAAGTTAACCTGGTTATCACTCCACACTCGTCAGAAATCGATCGAAGAAAATAAACAGAAGGAATGGTTGATGAGACTGAATGTGATTTGTTTATAAAAATATACCCATCTCAGCATATTATTGATATGCATCTATTTTCTTTTATATGTTTCCTTTTTTAGTCAGTTGTGCACAAAAATCTTACTTTCCTCAACTGAGTTCAGATATGTGTGGAGCGATAACCGGTTAATTCATTCTGTTATTTTCTTTTATTATTATTTCTCCCTTTTTAACACTAAACTACGTCAGTTGCTTTCTCTTTTTGTTCCTTTTAGTTATGTTCTTTCTTTTTCCTAGAATTAACATTTCTACCTTTAATAAGATCTGCAAGTATTTTTTTCTTAATCTCCACATTTCAGAAGCTTGTCAAATTAACAGCTTAATGAGCAAGCAGTTTGAAATATTTTGATTTCTTTCTGATTTTATTTAATTACAAAAGCTAATCTGATCAAGAAGCAACACTGATTAAAAAAAAAAAATTAAACAGTATCATTAAAATTTTCTTTGTTCAAACCTCTCAAAAAAATGTCTTAAAAAGTATTTGAATTTTTTTTTTCTCCCCTGAAGCCAAACCTTGATATTTGGACACTCAAAACATTCATTCAACCCTCTTTTCAACTGATACATTTATCATTTGGGGATTAAAATTGTCCAATATATAAAAAAAGATACATGGATATTGTTTTCATATGAATAAACTTATGGAATGTATTCAAGCCATGTTTTATCCTCTGGTAATGGTGCAGGCAATTTCATATATATACATATATTAAAAAAAAAATTTTAAATGACAAAATACTGTCTAAATGAACAAATAACTCGTACAATAAAATTTGTATATATTTTTTGGCATTTTCCTATACAAAAAAAAACAAGAAAAACTATTTCCAAAAATATATGGAACATGTTTCTTCTGTTTTTTGTCTGTGGTCACCTCACTTTTACTTAACATATTCCTCCCCCCAACCCCAGACAAAATTTAAAGTCAGTGTTCTTCAGTATTCTTATAAAAGTGTAAGCGAACAATTTATAATTTATGTGGACAGAAAAAAAAAAATGCATTATCCTCGTTCAAATTTTGAAGAAAAAAAAAAAATTAAATTTGGAAGATGCATAATTATCTTCAATGTTATTAATATTGTAAAATGAAAAATTTAGCAAATTTGGACCTTTGTGTCCACAAAAAAAAAAGTGTCAAAAGGACTGTTTTTCCATTACACACCATTATTATCTTAACTACCTTCACTCCTCAGCAATGTTTATGGTTTTAAAAAGCAATTAGAATTGTAATGAAACCCAAACATATGAAAATGAATCTGCACATTTTCTTTGTTCTTGAGAATAAAAAATAATAAACTTTATTTATTAGATTGTTTATTTATACTATTTATTATATTTTTTATTGGAATGGTTGACAAAACATTGGTTAATTAACAATAAATTCAAACTTTATAAAATGGTAAATAAAGATTTCTTTATAGTTGGTTCACATATTTTAATAATTTAATAAATGTTTACAAATTGATGAATAAAATTTTTTTTTCACATTTATTTCTTTATAAATCAGTAAATGATAAATACTGTATTGTATTAGTTTTTAGAGTATTGTAAGTATAAAAATTATTCTTGTAAATAAATAATCTAACAGTGTTTAATATTTTTGTTGAAAATTCTTCGAGAACAAAAATAATATATAAATTCACTTTCATCATATGTTTAGGCTTTATTACAATTTTAATCATCACTTTTCAAAGCAATAAACATTGCTGAGGAGTGGAGGTAGTTAAAATAACAGGTGCCAAGAGAAAAATCATCCTTTTTGCACTTGTTTTGCAGACATTAAGGTCCAAGTTCACTAAAAATTTCTTGGACATCAAAATTTATATTGTCTTAAAATTATTACTGTATAGTGAAATTATTCTTCTAAATTATGTCAAAATATGTTGTTAGACTATATTGTTGAATATTCTAAAAACATTATTATCAATACTGATGTACTTCTGGCAAAAATATGTATTTATATTTGCTTTTATTATAAACATTCTTATGACAGGGAAAGTTTTTTTTTTTTTTTTTTTGTCCAAAGTCATAATAATTATTATTTTTATAAAGACATTTTTCGTCTGAATTCATAAAATTAGATGTTATTACTATTGTACATTCTTTCATGTCTGTTTTCACATTTTTGCTGTTTTTATCCCATGTCTGAAATCCAGGTCTTTAATTCAAACAGAAGTGCTAATTTCAACATCCACATCTCATATGACAAAAACAGGCCTAATTTACTTTTGTCTCTATGCATTCACTTCCAGAATGCCATCCAAAAATAACAGTGTCATAAAACATCTTTTCTGGCCAATCAAAAAAAAAAAAAAAAACATGCCATTAATTTTGATTGGTCAGTAAAGATGTTTTATGAAACTGATATTTTTTGGATGGTATTCTAGAAGTCAGTGCATGGAGTCAGACAAAAGGTCTGATTTTGTCATATGTGGATTTTGAAGTAAGCACTTCCATTTGGATTAAAGAATTGGAATTCTAACACGATACATCATTATAAAATGGCGACCATTTTAGCCTCCTGTCTTTCTCTGTTATCTACACTATTTGCTGGAAGTTACTGACTAAAGTCTGTTCAACCTGTGAAACTATCCAGCATAGATTCCAGAGGAAAATTCATTTTTCTCCCCTCTGAACAAATTGTTAGAAGTTCTTATGGGAAAGGGTGGGCTCATTTTTAATTAGCAGATGAAACAGAGTAATTACACATTATTTGTTAGCCAAAGATGAAGAGTTCACTCCTTATGAACATAGTTAACACAGTCAATACCTGAGGAAGGTCAGAATAGCCACAATTTTGCAATAAGGAAAACAAAAATTAGCAGACATGTCTAAAAGAACTTATAATAGCAAAAAAAGCAAAAAAAAAACTAACAACACACAGTAATGATACATTTCATTAATCTTTTTTTTCCTCAATAAAATTGATACATTATTTGAATTTTTTATATTTCAGACATGGATGTCCTTTCTAAAAAAAAAAATTAAATAAAAAATAAAAAAACATTTTTAATTTTAACATTAATTCTTGCAAAATGATTTCTAACATTCACTAATGGCATAAAAACAGATTAAATATAAAAATAATCTTTCCATCAAAGCAACACTGATTAAAATAAAAAATTAAAATTACAATAGTTTGCATGACTTACTTTTTTCCATTTTCTTACAATGTAAGAAATGCTAATAACCTCAAAAGAAAATGAATTTTAAACAAACAAAACTTATTCCAGATTATTGCATGAGTGAATATATTTTTTACGGAGTTGCCTGCCCCTGTCTTCTCCAAGCACAATATTTTAATTGTTCTGAAGTCTTTGTCAGATTTCCTCAGGTACAACTGCATATTGTGATGCTTTTTGAAGCCTATGTATTACTGCCATTTTTCTCTTAACATCATTATATAAACTGAGCACACACACACATTATTAGGTGGGTGCAAAATTTCTCAATGCCTGATCTTTTTTTTTTGAAAACCAGAAAAAAGTTGAAAACCATTTTTTAATTAAAACATTTTTTAAAAATTGCTGCAAGTTTTCGCACACACCTTATATACCATTATTTAATATGCTTTTATCTCTCAGGCTTTCTTCATTTTTACATGATCCTCAAAACTCTCAGAGCAATGAGAACAAAGCCTTTTCTTTTACAATTTAGTCTGCTGTTCTGGTTCAAAATATTTATCAGTCTTCCTATCTTGGAACTCTTGATAGCCTTTTTAATACTTTTAATCTGTGAAAAATTTAAACCTCCTAACAAATGAATTTCTGGAGACACAAAAAAGATTGGAAATTTTGTATATGTACTCTTTATATAGAAATTCAAAATTTCTTTTTTTTTCCTTTTCTTTTAATTGTGATGTTCTATTTTTGTTTTATATTCACCACTGTGTTCTGTTTTGAATTTGGAGTTTGTCAGGTAGTTAAAACAAAGTAAAACTTAAAAAAAAAAAAAAGAAAAAAAAAGAAACAGAAAAAAAAAAGAAAAAAAAAAAAAAAAAAAAAAAAACAGAAAAAAAAAAGAAGAAAAAAAAAGAAACAAAAAAAACACAGGGATATTGTGGTTCTGGTAAGAATTTAGTTTGAAAATTAACCTTTATCACTCTGTGTGTGATTTTATTTGCTGTGCAAAATGTTTATCCTATCACTTTTTGAATTTGCTTGAATTTCATAATTGTGTTGTCATATCCTGCTATGGCAACAAAAAACACCTTTGAGTGAGATTAACAGTAAGGTTACTGTAATTGAGAAAGTGTGCAGTGGAAAAGAAAGTAATATTAATAATGCAGTGTTCTAAAGGTTAAACCAAGTACCTAAACTCTTATTTCATATTTTGTTTAATATATTTAAGTGTACACTGTAGAGAGTCAATAATTCATTTATTATAAAATTTGTGGGGGAAGGGGTCATAATTTTTTCTTTCTTTTCCACCTTGGTAACACTTAATACTGCAGGGTGTTTGAATGCCCAACAATTATTTTTCTTTAATATTTACCAAATGGCAAATCAAGTTTGGATGATTAATAAAATAGGTTTCTGAATATCTCTATCAAGTAATTACAAGGAGTTACTAGTTTTAGTCATGTGTGAATTACAAACACATAACCATAAAGTAAAAATTGCAGCAAGTTAAATTTTTATTAGTCAAGTAGCTTTTTAAATACCTCTGTCAAGAAATTTTAGTCATAACAATTGTAGGAATTACAAGCAAATGATTATAAAATAAAGACTGTCTGCAGTAATTGTAGTAGAAGTAATCCAAGATACAAAAAGAGGAAACTATTTGAGACCGTTATTCTTTGAACACACAACTAAATGTTTACCTTAATAGTTAGCAAATTGAAAATCATATTTTCATGATCAGTCAAATAATTTTCTGAATACCATTATCAAATAAAAAAAAGCATTTCTTGTTTTAGTCATAATATTTGTGCAAATTAAAAATAGTTTTATTTGTTTACTAAAAATAAACCTATTTTTATATTTTTGAAACTTCCAAATTCCTTTTTTAATGTTGGCATTTTAATTCATTTTTTTTTTCAAAATAAAACCTTTGGGTTTATTCCATTCTTATTGATAAAAATAAATAGAAAAATCAAAGCGATATATAAGAAAATGAAGACCTGAATGATATATCTGTAATATTTTAATATAGTAGAAACATCCAGCATTGCTCAGGAACTGATTTTGTCTGAATAAAAAGACAAATAAATACTTCATTATATTTGTATAGATTATTAAAATGCAAAGAAAAGTAACTATGCATTAATTTACTACCAAATTATGATTTACCTCCCTTACCACTATATTTCTATGAAGGGAATAGATATTTAACTTCTATGAAAAATTACTTCTTGGACCTTTCATGCCCTTCAGGGTTGATCTAAGGCAACTTTACATACACTAAGAGATTCTGTAGCTTATAGATGATCTGTATTGCTAAACTTGATTCAAATTCATCAAGTAGTTTCTGAGTATGTAGCTGACAGGTATACACTTCATTTTATTTGTGCTAAAGAGGTATTTGTCAAAAAAATACTACTAATGGCATGACAGTATCCCACAGTACTAATGGAGGATAAATAAACTTATACAGTAACAAATTAATTGTACATTAGTGTATTGATTATAACAATATCAATGTTTTGTCATTATTATAGATTTAATATTCTTAAAACTAAATTTTATATATATATATATATATATATATATATATATATATATATATATATATATATTATTTATTTAAAAAAAAACAAGGAAACTTCAAAATATGTACTCTTGAAGGTAATCTATATTTGGTCAAGAAAACAAGAAAGGTTGTGCATTGTTTGTATCATTATGTTTAGTCATACTATTCCCAGAAAATAAAGGTTAATGTTCTGATGATGACAGAAATAAACACTGAAATATTCACCAAATCATCACTCTTCCTTGTCAAGCAAATATTAATTTAATACATTTTCAGTGTTAACTTTATGACTTGGGTTTTACAAATGCCTAATTGACAAAAACTACATTAATTTACTGAGAATAGATAGTAGACATATTTATTTTAAATTACATTTAGCATGAAACAGACTTTCATCTCTGGGTGTTGACTTCAATGTCGACTTTTATATTTACATATGCTCCATGTCTGATGTTGAGCACTTTAACCCATAAATATAGCATACCATAAAAACTATATATTTAAAGTTGTAAGAGTTTTTGGTGGCAAAATTGCTTTGTTCTTTGTTCATAGTTTACTGGTAGAAAAGCATTTTAGGCAGGCAGTTTTTTGTAATAAAGTACTCAGTATCAAAATGTAAAGATAAAGCATTACTAGAATTAAAGTGGAAGACTTAATCACTTAACTGAGTAGTGTTGGTTCAGTCATGCTGACTTCAAAGTTTTATGAACACATTGTAGTAATGAGAGAAGACAAAAGCCCTGAAGAGTGAAAGCATTGCTACAATGATTGAACCAACACCACTTAGTTGAGTGATAAGTTTCTCCACATTCATTATATATATATATATATATATATATATATATATATATACATACATGTATAACAAAGTGGAAAAAATAACTTCATCAACCTGAATTTATGTAGGTGCAACTACACATGTGCACAAACAAGGAATGCTGGGAACTTTTAACTTAATTTACATTCTTTTTTTTCTATTTCACCTACATGTATTGTAGCACCAACATAACAAATTTAGTCCGATGAAGTCTTATAAGGACGAAACACGTCACATGAAAACTTTTTCCACTTAGTTACACATTTTTTCCCAATCAGTCAGTTAAGTGCCATACATGATACATGCTTGAGCAATCATGTATCATTCAATACATGACTGACAAGGCAGAAGATTTTTCTCATAGTAGGTTGCCATTTCTTTCTGCAGTAGACTGGCTGCCAACAAAGGCTAAAGAACCTAGTCTGTCATGCTATTCAATCCTTAGCTGGTAGAAGAGATGGATTCATGCCTTTCCCAAGGGAATTTGTGCATAAGTGAATATAATGAACTCAACTGGGATTCGAACTCAGCTCTCCAAGTTCTCATTCCAAACCAATATCTATTACACCACAATGCACATCCCAATACTAATACTAAAAATATATATCGTTATCTCAGATATATATATTATAAAGATTATATATTAATTGAACTATATACTTAGTTCATGTCATGTTAACTGGAAAACACTTGCAACAAAAGAATTTGTGGATTTACTATATTACAAAAATTCACACAAAAAATTCTCACTTGAAATATTTGAACTCCAGTGTTGCAGCTTGCATGTTCTAATATTATATAACCAATATAACCATTAATAAATAACATTCTTAAAAAAAAAAAATCTTTTGATCTATTATATATTTATTTCATCTTGGAGTTTTATTTCTAATGAAAAAAATTACAGCCTGACAATGAGAATAGGAAGTTTTTGAAAGTTCTTGCTGCTCTAAAACCACACCAGATCCATCTGACAACAAAATTTTATACATAATGATCGTGTCATTCAATGGATTGTTAGTGAGTTAATGCTTATATTAAGTCTGTTAGCAAAGAGAATTCGCCATTAATTACATTAATATTACTAATTAATTTATTGTATGATTACCTCTTTAATATATATATATATATATATATATATATATATATAAAATCCAGGTTAATAAAAGTAATGAGAAGTGTAACAAATTTTTACAACTTTTATTTCTTGAAGAACTTTGTCAAAGCAAACAAGAAGATTTAATTTAGAAATTTATATTTATACACAGAAAAATTAATGCTGAGAAAAAGTTATGCCTTCAAATTTGAAAGAGAATAATCTAAAATATTCTATAAAGTTAACAGATAAAATATTCACTATTTACCTTATTTGGACCATTGTCCTCATCTTTGTTGCCATGTTTATCACAACATTTCGGCCGTTGTCCACTCTGACCTTCTTCAGGTGGTTGGAATATTGAAGTAAACCCTTTATTTCGCTCATTGGGGTAGACTGTTCTAGTTCCATATGTCATGTCTAATGGATGTCAGTTATCAGTTATCTCCTGTTAATTCACCTCTCCACTGTCTTAACCCGGTTTTGAACTCACAACTTTTTGGATCCTGTCACTGAATCTAACTAACACCTTTATCCACTGTGCCATATATTCTTGAGGACACATGGCACAGTGGATAAAGTTAAAATTAAGACAGTGGAGAGGTGAATTAACAGGAGATAATTGATAACTGACAGCCATCAGACATGGCATGGATGAAACATTGTGATAAATATGGCAACAAAGATGAGGACAATAGTCCGAATAATGTAAATAGTGTACGTAACACCTCATCTCAGAAATATAGACAGATACAGATACTAATTAGTTAGTGACTATCTTAATTTCTGTTGCTTTTTATTACAAGTATGCAGACAGTCATTCTATAGAAATGTATAACTTCTTGGTGTTGCCAGTGAGAGTAATTACACGCAAAAGGAAGATGAAAGAAATACTCATAAAAATTAATAATAGTTGACAATGCTTTATCTAATAAAAATTCAAGATAATATTAATACAACTAATATCTGTACTATTCTTGAAAATTATCATCAATCCTGTTTTTTTTAATACCCAAAAACAAGTTTGAAAATTCATTTTTAACAGTAAAAGCAGTAATCATTCATGATATTCAACTCAAACCTTTAATGTTGATATTATTGAATCATAATATTTTGACTATTATCCATCATGTTAATATGATCATTCTAATCAAAATGGATTTTGTATATATATTATTTCTTGTAACTGATTCATTTCCTCAAAGTAAGGTCACATTTTGGTTCAATACTCTTCTACAGACTAATTCAAAAATAAGTGCTCTTTTAAAATACTGACCATAAACAAACACATACAGAATTTTTATTTTCATAACCAGTTTTAATCTGCAGAAAACACCAAAAAGCAGACTTAAAGATATTTTTTAGAACACAAATAAATGGAGTCAAAAAAATAAACAAAAAAAAAAAAACAGCAATAATTATTTTTAAAGCCTAGCACTGAGTGAACCTATTTAAGAAAAGTATATTTCATCATTGAAACCAAAACGGATTATGGTTTTATGACAAAATAATTTTGATGTAAGAATCATAAAAATGACAAGAAAATTTTGATTAGAGATTTGATTTTTTTTTCATCAACATTTAACAAGATTTTGAACCCAAAGAAAGATTAACAAATACAACAATGGGTGATTTGGGAAATTGACCAGAAGCCTAAAGATATTCCTATTATGCTTTAAAATGTATAACAGGCCTGTAGTAACAAAAAAAAAATATATATTCAGTCCAATTGCAAATAAAAATTTGATGTTTTAAATTTTTCATTTGTCTTCTCAATTTTTTTTTATCATTTCAACCTAAGCAAGGCAATAAAATTCACATTGAGACAAAAGGGAAAGAAACAGAGAAAGAAACAGGACAACAAACGACTAGCATTCAAGAAAGCAGAAGATAACAATTGACATTGCATTTAAATTTTTGAAGATCATAATTGACAGGAAGCCAGAAAAGAGTTCTCCAAGTAAAACGTGTGAGAGAAGAAACTATCAGCATACAACTTATGGTTACAACTAACAAATCAGCAGGTGAGACCTATCTTGCCAATCTAGTACTGCACTTAAATTTATAAAGTCAAGGTACCAACAAAGAAAGCTCATTTGTATCACTTTAAACATTAATTTTAGTGGATACTCATACTAAATTATACAATTCTGTTGGATTAATTCAAAAAATTCTGTTGGATCCATTCCAAAAAAATTATCTTTATTTATGTTTGGATACTAAACTATATGCAGATATGAAAAAACTGAGAGATGTATGGCATAGAACTGGCTTCACCTGTCTATTCATTCAGGGACAAGCAGTAAGGTGTGCTGGGCTAAACAGTAGCTATGTCTGCCCTGTTCAATCCCTGCCATAGGGTACAAATTTTTCTTTAATAAGATTTTACAAATATTTAGGGTAGTAGGTGAAAATAAATAAATATACCATTTAATAAATAAACTAAGCACCTCCTCAAGTAAGAGTATCCACTAAAAATAACATTTAAAGTGATATATATATATATATATATATATATATATATATATATATAAAAAAAAAAGTCAAGAAATATAAGCAGTCAATTCATACCTCCAGAAGAATCAACAGACATGTCCGCTTATGAAACTCTGGAGTTGGAATACTGAAGGTAACATCAATCTGCTAAGCAACAAACTTTTACTATATATATATATATATATATATATATATAATCATTTGTACGTATATGAGTTTGTGACTGGATTTTCACACTTTTGTGATCATCAGACAAACTGGTTTATAAAACAGTTTGTCTGATGATCTAAAAGCATATATATATATATATATATATATATATATATAAAGAATTAAGACACCATTATGTAAATGATTATTTTCACCTTGTAAAATTAAATTTACAGGATTTTTTAAACAGTCAATGGATAAATTTTATTTATTTTTTATTTCAAAAATTTATCTGTATGAAAAATACCGTAAATTTAATTTTTTTCAGCTTTTACTTTCAATAATCTGAAAATAATTTAATTACATTATGAACCAATAATGAACACTGTCTCTTAAAAGTCTGCCACAAGAAGTTTAATGCTGCTTCTGTGTTCAATGTATGATTACCAATGTTAAACAATGTCAAGCCCTGCTAGTACTTAGATGGGTGACCGCTCGGTAATACCAGATGCTGCAAGTTTGTTAATCAGAGAGCAGAGTTCCAATTCCTGTTGGGTTCATTATATTCACTTATACACAAATACCCTTGGGAATGGTATGAATCAATCACTTCTCCCTCTAGCTATGGGTTAATTAGACTTGCATCATTAAACCATTATTTTTTTTTTAATTCTTACAATCTAAAAATATTTTCAGGCTTTAAATAACCTACAAAGAGTTGATAAGATGCAGAAAACAAATCAATGAATGAAATACTGATTAGCTACACAGGCATGCCTTTTAGATTTATTTACATTCTCTAGAATATAAATGTAAAGAAACTACCGGGACCACAAAGTGAGGGATCTGTTCATATATTGATTGCAATATAGAATTGATCATCCATTTTGCATCCATATTTCTTGTTTGTTTTATCAAATTCTGATGAGGTAACAATCCACTTTTTCTTCCCCAAGCTATGGGTTAATTAGGAACACTTGTATCACTAAACCATTATTATCTCAACAAAAAAAAAATTCTTAGATATCTAAAAATATTTTCTAGCTTTAAATATCCTGTAAAGTATTGATAAGCCACAAAAAAAAAAGAAACAAATCAGTTAAATCAATCAAACTAAATTATTTTATAGTTGATTTTCTTTGCATTATGCAATCTCAGTTTTTTGTGTTATTGGTTATCTTATGCTATTTTTCACACAAAAAGATCTGTACACTTCCCAACACACATTAAAAATTTGCATCAAGGCAGAATTAAAGTCAAGGGAAAAATGAAAGTATTTATAAAAATAATTTATGTTTCATTTTCATTATCTTCTATTTAATAAGTTTCAACATTTTCAAAAAGGTTAAAGACCCACAAACAAAATTGCCTTGAAACAGTGGTTAACACTTCTGCGGCTGTAGACATAGTTATACCTCTTTACAAAACTTACATTACCTGTTGCTGAGATGCATGTACATATGATAAAAATACAGTTTTTAAGGTATGCTATATTTATAGGTTAAAGTGCTCAATATCAGGGATAGATGTAAATATAAATGTGAACATTGAGGTCAAAGCCTAGAAGCAACAGTCAGTTTCATGCTTAAACACAGTCTTCACCCATTAACCATTAGGATAATACAATAGACCTTCTCCCCAAAACACAACAGACATGGCGTCAAATTTGCATATGTACAAGAAACAGATTTTTACCACTGGGCGTTGACCACCATATCCACTTTCATATAAGTGTTGGCTGAAAAGTTCATAGGCTGACCAAGATAAAAATATAAGTAGACACACCAGTTGGTAGACTAAAAGACATGCTAGTATACCAGCATAGAAATGATGGCCAGCTAGTTAAGCCTATGAACTTAACAGCTGAAACTAGAGTGTGTGTGTACATTTTGGAGTCCAAAATTCCCTTGAGGATGAAATGGAACTGTCTTTAATTTAATTACAAAATTAAATTCTAAGTTTTTGCTTCCATTTTTTAAACATGGTTAGAACTGTGTAGCGAAAAAAACATTTTAAATCAGTTAATATATATATATATATATATATATATATATATATATATTATTCACACATCAGCACCATCATTTGATCTCCCTGCAGTTGGTTGGAACTCTATTAACAATCCCTTTTCCACACTGCTTGGTCTTGCATTGCCATCCTCAATGTCCAACCCTGAAATATGCAGAAGATAGTCCAGAACAACTATAAACAGAAAAGGAGTAAGTGTGTTGCCTTGTAGAACTCCTGCTTTAACTTCAAAGGAATCAGTCTCGCCATCAGGCAATACAATGGTGACAGTGGTGTTTCTGTACAGAGCTCAAATTGCCTCAAAAATTCTGGGGGGATATACTATAGAGTTGCAGGATTCTGAACATGAGATCTCTCTTGATGGATATACACTCACACACATTTTCCCCCCCTCACAGGTAGCACAACACAATATTCAGGTTATGAGTTAACCTCAAGTTTGTATTGTGCAACCTGTGAAGAAAAAAATGTATTATTTAATATTAATATATAATTCACAGCTCTGTTATTTTACGCCAAGCACTATTTTAATAACATTATATATATATATTCTGAACAATAAAAAATATAAAAAAATTAAAAACTTCAGACACACTGGGTTGTATATCAATATTCCTTCATTTTTATTATTATTTCATTTAGATTCCTCGACTAGTTTCGGCCAACATGGCCATCATCAGGAGAAAAATAATTTTCTGCTTGCTGGTAGAAGTGAACTACAGAAATGAATGTCTTGAAGGAGAAAATGAACTGTTGTCTATAGTTTTCATTTGTTTTTTTATTTTTTTTTTTTTAACATGAATTTTGGTCAGTCTTTGTGTTGGTCAAACAGTCTCTTTTAAGTTGTTATTTGAGATAAGAGCTGGGTGGATTCATGCTGCTCTGAATTCCCTTGATCATTTTGACAGTTTTATTGGTTCCTGGAAAGGAGATGTGTCTGTTAAGTGTGCGTGTTATTTGGTTCTTAGGGAGTAAGCGTGTATATTGCTATGGGTGTGTGTTATCATTTGGCTCATTAGGGAGTGAATGAGTATGATGTGTGTAAGTGTGTATATTCATGTGGGTGTGTGTGTATAAGTGTGAAGCCTCAACACCTCCGTAAGCATGCCTATCTTGAGTGGGTGAGAAATGTGGGTAGGTTTTGATTTGTAGGGTTATATATTAATGTTATCTATATTCTTAAATTTATGGTTAAGCCCAGCTGGATAGTGCGTTTTTAAATGTTATATCCACTTATTTTCATGGAACTCTAAAATCTTTCTAATGTTATCTGCTCAGGACTTTTCTATTCTCTCAATTATAGTGAATTTGGCATGGGTTTTAAAATCGTGTTTTTCTAGATGGAAATGTTGTTCCACAGGTAATAATCTTTCATAGGGAGTCGACTTAATTCAATTGCGATAATTATTAATTCTGTAGTGAAAGGACCATTCACATTTTATATACAAAGTTTGCCAAAAATATATATACACACTTCAGGAAAGGAAAACTTGTCTTCTGTAGTTAAATCAAATTACGATAACACTGTCATACATGAACTTTCGAGAAAAGATGAATTTTTCAACAAGACAGCACATCTGCACATGACTAGCAAGATACATGAGCGTATAATTTGCAAGGACACTGGCTAGGACAAAAAGGTGCAGCCAAGTTCCCCCAAATTCTCCTGATTTAACACTTGCACCTATTGGGGAAGGGAAGCCAAAGGTAGGTTGCATATCACAGAAATCTGACAACATTGACAGCCCTTAGACAATAAATTGAAAATGCACATTCAGCAATCCTACTGGACACTTTAGCCAACGTTGCCCAAGAAGTATTTTGCCATACTAATAAATATCTGGAATAAAAAGGCCACCATTTTGAGCATCTCTTGTGATTGTAGAGTCCAAAGGTAAGTTGTTGTAATCTTGATCTCTGGATAAATTTAGTATTACAATATCTTTTTACTTTCCTGAAGTGTGTATGTTTTTTTGGTAGACTCTGTACATGTGTGATAGATATGAGCATCTTTTTAAGAAATTAGTAATTGAACTTCATAATTAAAATATCAGTTTTCTGTGTTTAAATTTTCTAGTTTAAATTTTTTTTCTGATTTTACTTTCAATGATTGAACAGCCCTGAAACTATAGAAATAATTTCACTTTCAATTTCTGATATAGCAGTCTTCATTTTCAGGATATGTTTCTCCATTGTAAGCTTGTGTCAGTCTAAGTTTGCTAAATAAGGTGCCATGCCATGAAGCAGTAGGTTATGTCTGCTGTTGTGGATATACTTATACTATTGAAAAAAAAAACTTACATTGGCTGTTGAGATCATGTAGATCTTTACAGGCAAACTGGTGGAAGAAAGTAACACCAGTTTGGTTGGTATAACCAAGGTAAACCTTAACAGACCAAGTATCTGAGATCTCAATGCAACCAGGTTTGCAAGATCTCACCTGTCTCAATCCCCTTTGAGCCACAAGGAAGGCACTTCTGGCCAAGAAGGGACTGTTAATAGAGTTCAACCAACCAAAGGGAGGTTGAATGATGATGATGATGTGAATATATATATATATATATATATATATATATATATATATATATATGATTTAAGCTCTACTTTTGTATTGAGCACTATTTTTTAAAAATAATAACAAAAATACTAAAGAACTTTAGACTATTTACCTAACCAGTTCTTTCCTATTTTCTATATATTTTTCACACACACACACTATATATATATATATATATATATATATAAAATGTACACATACACTCTAGTTTCAGTAGTCCCAATGATCTCAAGAGCGAAGATGTAGCACCAATATCCTGAAGACCACAATAGCAGAATAGGCAAAGACCTACACGATCTCAACGACCAAATAATCAAGAGTGGGCAGTGCCAAGCAAGCTGGTGTAACCAAGCCAATAGCCCAATTCAACCAGGTTTGCACAATCTTGCCTGTCTCAATCCCTTTTGAGCCATGAGGGAGGCGCTTCTGGCCAAGCTTCTCCATTGTGCAGATATCCACCAAAATCAAATTTATATGAATGGTTTCATCAAACTCACTGATTCACAGCCATCTTCACCACTAACACCAGGGAAGAGAAAAAGAATAGGTAGAAAAGATGACAATCCTGATGCCTACAACAACATTGCCTGCTGTTGACGTATGTTTTCAAGACACTGTGAAATATCAGTCCTTATCATTTGTGTTATTTTATATACTGTACCTATGAACAGTAATGGGTATATCCCAATCCTCATAAATACATTGGACACTATTGTAAATTGGGTAATGTGATGTCTAAGTAGTCTATCACTAGCAGTGGTTTACCTACTTCACGCCGCTGGCGAGCATTGAATTTTGTTGATGTTATGAAGATTACCATTTCATTTCCAACCTCTGTTTTGGTTATTCCTCATTCAGTAACTCTTTCTAGGTTACAACAGTTAGAAACTGATGCAAAGTACTATTTGCGAACCATTATATACATACACTTGTGTACAATATGGTTTGGTTTGTTTTACAGCATATCAACCTCATTGGGTCATTTAATGCCAACAACATTTTTTTTTTTTTTCTGGTAATATTTGTTTTGTCAAAAATCTATTTCTGTTAATATTTTTTTTTCCTCCTAAATGTACAGCTGGTAATATATTTTTTTTCTTCTTCAAAAATTTATTTATGGTAATAAATTTTTTTACAAAGTATTTCTGGTATTTAAACCTATTTTTACCCTTTTATAATGCTTTTTACCTCAGTTTCGGGATTAACTATTTGCCCATAGCTGGGATCCTAACAGGTGCGACCAATCCAGCTCAGGGTGGACCTGGGAATACCAGCAATTAAGAGGTGGTTCCATGCTCCTCAAAACCTCCTGATCAGAGGCCTTGCTGTTGGATGTAGTTTATAGTCATACCTAGGATGGCTAGTGTACAATATGACCTGTTTTCTGATATATCTTAACACATTGGCTTCCAAGCATTTCCTTTATTGTCCTAAGGTCCTGACGCTATATCTGTTATAGCAAAGTGAGGAAAACAATGAGTGCAAAGAAAGCTGACGAAAAGGAAAAAAAATGTAAATACATTTTGTGCTGAATATGAAAGACATAAAATCGGAATCAATTCAACTTTTCCTCACAGTGTAATAAGAAATAGTGTAGCAATATGTGCTTTTATATTTCTTTCTTTTACATATTTTTATGAAATCAGACATCTTATTTATTATAAAACACACATTGTGTGTGTGTGTGTGTGTGTGTGTGTGTGTGTGTGTGTGTGTCTGTATGTTTATATATTAGATTAGGTTTCCTACATTTTTCAACTGATTTCAACAAAACTTCACAGGACTGCGTAAAATTACCTTGCGGTGGTTCTGACATCACCAAAAATTGGAAAAACAATGTTTTTGCACCAAATCAATTTGAAAACACGATAAAACACGATTCTGTCGCCAGAATGAAAAGGGGACAACTCATATCGAGTTATACTTATTATAAAACCCAGGTTGTTTGTGTGTATGCGTGTGTGTTCATTTATATATGGGATCAGATTTCCTACATTTTTCAACCGATTTCAACAAAACTTCACTTTTTTTTTGACGGGTAGTGTTTCTTATTGTCTTGCACACTTTTTTTTCTTTATTTTTACATTCTGAATGCTTTAAAAATTCCATTTACAAGACAATTGTTTATAATAAAATTCTATTCAATCGATAGACTCATAACAATTGAACACAATGTTTTTATTTGAGTTTGACTAATTCGTAAAAAAAAAAACAAAAAAAAAAAAACTAATTAAGACATGCGTGTCCATCAACCTTAAACAATAATCTTTGTCAATTTTATTTTTCAGTCTTTATGATGGTCGATACTTGATCTATCTCTTACTGTTACATCCCTGGGCAACGCCAGGCTCTACTGCTAGTTAGGAATATGTTTGAGTTTTTTTTTCTATTAGATTAGAATTTTTGTGTATATTTTACTAGTTGTAGGCATTATTTTGGTTTCCTAAGTAAATAAAGTATACCTTTGTTTTAATTTTCCTATTTTCCACTAAATTGGACCAGTACAGCCAGACAATAATGTTACAATAATACAACAGTGAAAGTGTTAACAAGTTAGTTTCACAAGCTATTGTTGCTGTAGTTCAACTTTCAATAAATTCCTCAGTTGTGGCCTTATACCATACTAAGTGTGGTAAGACAACTCGATTACCTCCCCTATCTTATGATTTGTATAAATAAGTCATGCCGCTTAGCCAAAATGTAAAGACTCTTCAGTTACATTAAATAAAGGCACATTAAGCTGAACTAGACTCATTTCATTACACTAAGGTATGTTAATATAAACGTTCTTCCATTATTTTGTTCTTTGCTTGCCATATGCTTCTGCTGGTTTTTTTTGTTTTGTTTTTTACCAGAAAGGAAAGCAAGAAGGAAGACCTAAACATCAATTACAAAAAGATGGAATGATTGTTAGCAAAAGGAAAAGCCCAACATGTAAATTACAAAGTGGAGATATCAAAAATCAAATAAGTACAAAATTTTAAATAACTGGCAAGTGTTTTAACACAAGATAGAAAGTGCGACTATGTAATCTGAAGGTGCATTACGATAACAAAAAATGCCTTGCAAAACCTAAGCAAAGTATTAAGAAACCAAGAAATTTCATTTAAAACAAATAAAATACTGCTAAATTGTTACATAACATCAATCCTCTTATCTGACAATGAATGACAGACAATCTCCTCACAGAGTAAGAAGAGACCAAGGCAACTTCTTCCCAAGAGCCATTACTTTATAGAAGAGACTCCTGAGAGGATAGTTCCCTGAACATTTACTTCCCTTTCTTCATTTCCTGGCACAATGTTTTCCTAATCATTACAATTTTGACCTCTTCAAGTCTTGGGTTAACTGTTATCTTTCCTGGATAACCCCATAAAATTCACTTTTTGCCTTTTATTGCACTCATGCAACACCACATAATAATCCTCTACCTTCAGTGGCTCTTGGGCCTTGTATTGTGTGAACATTAATATAAAAAGAAACTAAAACATCATTTAATTTACACTATTTACATTATTCAAACTATTGTCCTCATCTTTGTTGCCACATTTATCACAATGTTTTGGCCGTTACATTTTTCGGCCTTCTTCAGGTGGTTGGAATGTCAAACTGAACCCTTTACTTCCTTAAGGAGACATGGCACAGTGGATAAAGACATTGGTTAGATCCAGTGACAGGACCCAGAGAGTTGTTAGTTCAATACCTGGTTAAGGCAGTAGAGAACTTGGAGAGGTGAATTAACAGGAGATAACTGACATCTATTAGACAGGGCACATGGGTCTATAACTGTCTACCCCAGCAAGCGAAATAAAGGGTTTATCAACTTTTGCGGGTTATTTAAAGCCAGAAAATATTTTAGATTGTAAGAATGTTTTTTTTTAGATAATGATTTATTGATACAATTCTTACTAATTAAACCATAGCTGGAGAGAGCAGAGGTGGATTCATACCTTTCACAAGGGTATATAGCATGTAAATGAATCTAATGAGAATTGGAACTTGGCTCTTCGATTAACAATTCAAAGCCATTATCTATTACACTATCTGCACATCCAAGCTTACAACAGCTTGTATTCCCAAATGGTTACCCATCTAGGTACTGACCAGGCTTGACATTGCTTAACTAATTGCATGGGAACTGGTGCTTCAATGAAGCCATACTACAAAGGGAATGGAGATGATTCACCCTTGTGTACATGACAGGGTGGGTCCCAATTGTAAAGGTCAAGGCTGTCAGAAGACATGCCATATCAATAGCAATGGAATTAGTTAAAGGATTGCAATGTTTTGTCTGTGGGAAAGGAGTTGTAGGATAGAAAACAATTTACCACCCTCAAGGCCACATTAACACAAAGGCAAGTGATGACTGTGCATCTCCAGCCCCAATATGACAGCAATTTGGGGTCTGATTGGGCTTTTGTAAAAATAGAGTATAGCAGAGGGAGTCAGATACTTACTGGAGCATTACAATGAAGCAACCATTTTCCCTGTATCTTTAGCTATGGCTCATATATAAAAGTTCCACTTGAGACTTGAGGAGAGCTCAAGTCACAATAATTCAAGTTGAGAAGTCTCATTAAACCATGCTGGAAGCAAAAAATTATCAACATAGAATTCTCTCCTTTTGCACACTAGGTGCATTCTGTTGCCTTGGGACATTAGCTATAAAATAAATTTTCAACGTCAAAACATGCATGCAAAACGTAATGAATTACATCAAAATATTACTCATTCATTCTTTTATTAGTATACAAAAAAATAAAATCTATATGCACAATACAAAGAAAGTTATAACAATTTTAAAACAGACGGTGTTTATTTTTGCACCCTCAAAAATAAAATAAAAATATTGTACCTACTTGTATAACAAGGTCTCATCATTAATAGATTGCTATCTCTGCACTCATACAAATCAAGGTGCACAAAAAAAAAAAAGTACATATGTTCATTTTGTGGGTTTGACTATCAAAATTTGTATTGCTGACATAGTGAATGAACATTGCCAGCTAAACTCCATTTTAAATCATCAGACTTGTTTCATCGATATTAAAGAAAATATTAAGGAAAAGAATTAAACTGTAATGATGCATTTTAAGACTATATAAACTACTTATGCATTGTATTTTGTCCAAACTGTCATTCTTGAATCACTTTTATCTCAACAGTTGTTTTTATGCATTTTCTTTTAAAAAAATAAATAAATAAATAAATAAATAAAGAGTTTTTCTTTGATTCAGACTGATGGTGATTTTGAAGTGGATATTGATGGTGAAGTGGTCGAAGATGATAACCGCACGTCACTACATGGAGGAAAATGTTGATGACTACTAGTGGCTATTATCATCTATGGCTGACTAATTTTATGGAAGCTAGTAGCAACCACTAATATACCTGACAGCCTTTTTGAAGGCGAATTATTTCAACTATTTATAAACAAGGAAATAACTTTATCAACGGAACAAATAAATATGCTAGCCAGATGAAAGAAAGAGCAAACAAATGCTGGTGTTTTCTCAAATGTAAACACAAGGAAGCACATCACCATTTTGCCAAAATGAAAGCCTTCTTAGCCATTTTGCTTCTTATTGCACCCCCAGACCTCCACAAGTTAAAGTATGTTAAATTGTTAATATATTTGGGGGGGGGAGGAATTTTATTTGTTTTCAACGTCAAAACATGCATGCAAAACGTAATGAATTACATCAAAATATTACTCATTCATTCTTTTTTTTAGTAAACAAAAAAATAAAACCTATACACGCAATACAAACAAAGTTATAACAATTTTGAAACAGTACGTATTCATGTTTTTGAAACCTGAAAAAAAAATTAAAAAAATCAAGTGACATAAGAAACAATTCTACAAAAAATTTAGTGTTGGAAAGGTTAAGAAAAGGCCCATCCATCATGATGGATGAAAGTTCAAAGTCTGCTCAGTGATGGTGGAACTTAACTAATTTTTTAAATTCAGTCCACCCAAAACCAAACAAATCCTTCCCCATTGAGCCACTCAGCCTAAGTCAGAATAAAACGAGCTTCTAAGTTCTTGTTAGCTAGATAGATGGACACTATTTACATTATTCAGACTATTGTCCTCATCTTTGTCACCATATTTATCATAACATTTCAGCCGTTGTATGCTCCAGCCTTCTTCAGGTGGTTAGAATGTTGAACTGAACCCTTTATTTTGCTCGTTGGGGTAGACTGTTCTAGTTCCATATGCCCTGTCTAATGGATGTCAGTTATCTCCTGTTAATTCACCTCTCCAAGTTCTCCACTGCCTTAACCAGGTATTGAACTCACAACACTTTGGGTCCTGTCATTAGATCTAAGCAACACCTTTATCCACTGTGCCACGTGTCGTTAAGGAAATAACTGATAACTGACATTCATTAGACATTGCACATGGAACTAGAACAGTCTACTCCAGCGAGTGAAATGAAGGGTTCAGTTCGACATTCCAACCACCTGAAGAAGGTCGGAGCATACAATGGCTGAAACGTTGTGATAAAAATGGCAACAAAGATGAGGACAATAGTCCGAATAATGTATATAGTGTACATAATACCTCATCTCAGAAATATAGACAGATACTGAAGGGCTGAAACGTTGTAATAAATATGGCGACAAAGATGAGGACAATAGTCCGAATAATGTAAATAGTGTACATAATACCTCATCTCAGAAATACAGAGAGATACTGAAGGGGCAAAATGTTGTAATAAATATGGCAACAAAGATGAGGACAATAGTCCGAATAATGTAAATAGTGTACATAATACCTTATCTCAGAAATATAGATATTTGCAGTTCTATATGCAAAGCAGCTCATATATATATAGTACTACATATTACAACCTGTTTTGTAATTTATCGTTTATTATACTGTATGTTGAGGGGTTGTCATTTTGCTTAGTCTGTAGTGAAGAGTATCTGATCAAAACTAAAATAGTAGCACCCATGAGAAATCACTGTCAACATCTTTTTTGTCATTTATTTTAAGTAATGATTAATGTCCTAGTTTTTCCCAAATTGGGCCAGCAAAGCCTCACACCAATGTTATAACAATACAGTCGTTAAAGCATTAACAAGTTAGTCTCACAGACTATTACTGCTGAAGTGAGTTCACCCCTCACTAAATTATACACAACAATGGCATTGTAAGCTGAGTGAATTTTAATATAACCCTTTTTCCACGGCAATATTTTGTTCTTTGCTTCTCATATATTGCTAGTGTTTTTTTCTTCAATTACTCTATTTTGCAAAAACTGTATCCAGCTATTAAAACAATACTTGTTTGTTAAATATTGTGCCTTTTCTTTCCAGTGAGGAAGAATTTTTCTTTTAATTGACATTTTCAAGTTTTTGTTTCAGTCTTTGGTTGAATAAATATTTTTTGAAGCCGTTTTTTAACAGATAATATTCTTCAAACATGTTTTCCACCAGGATCTTGACACCTGATAACATTAAACAAAACAAAGAAATTGCACAAAATTTTCCTTTCATAAAAGTGACAAAGCTAAATGCAAAAAGGTGAAGGCACTCAATTACTTGGTTACAATGATTTTACCCATCATGCAATGTTGTCAGTTCCCTATCTCCAAGAAAGCAAATATATCTTTAAAAAAAAAAAAAAAAATGCTACAAAACATTCTTTTAACACATTATAATTCAGAGTTTTTTTATTTTACAATGTTCAATCTCTGATTAATATTCCCTAACAAATTAAGTATATATATATATATATATATATATAAAAGAATAAAAAATAGAAAAGGATTATATGACAGTTTGCTAGATTAGAACATTAGAAATACAGGACACTCATAAAATCTCTCTCTCCTATATATATATATATATATATATATATCTCCTGACTTGTGGTTTCAACTCCAGTCACTTTCTTCTCCCAAGTCTTTTCTCCTTACTTACACACTGTAACTCTTTGCATACTAATGTCACTCCTGCCTTGCTTGAGGTAACTAGTTTATTAAAATTAAAAATTTTTTATATATATATATATATATATATATATATATATATATATATATTTCAGATGTATGGAGATTAGATTGTGACCCTGGGTTTCACGCTTTTTGGCGGTATGATAATCGCAAATCATAACGACAAAAGCATGAAACCCAGGGTCACAAACTAATATCCATACAAGTGAATATGTTAGCTCTGTTACTGACATTGAGCACTTTCCACTAAGTCCTATGCATATATATATATATATATATAAAATAAAGAAAAGTAAGATATATAATCCAGTGTTCTTATAGATATTTTATTTTTACAAAATAGTGCTCAATGTAAATTTACAGAGCATTAATATTATAAATTAATTGATTTAAAATATGGGTTTTTTTTTCGCTACACAGTTCTAACCATGTTTCAAAAATGGAAGCTGAAAGTTCCAAATTTAATTTTGTAATTAAATTAAAGATATTAGTTCCATTTATCATTGCGTATATATATATATGTGCGTGTGTGAAAACATGAAGTCTCTCTCTCACCTGTAAAGAAGAATTAGAACTGTGTAGTGAAAAAAAAACATTTTAAATCAATTAATTTATAATATACATATATATAAAAAAAATAAAGCAATGATTTTAATGGGTTATGAGGAAAATAAAAGTAAAATCATTTGAAAATATTTAATACAGACAACAAAGAAAAAAACATCATTGCATTTTGGTTATTTTCATCAAGAGAATCTGGGGAAAAAAAAGTATAATTACTAATAAATTTACAACCAAGAACTCTAAGAAGTTAGTAAAAATATATTTTTATTACAAAATTCAAAAATGAAGTCAATATGGGACAGGGGACAAAATTATCCAAAATGGGTCATATCCAGTATATAAGGGACATCTGGCAACCCTAAATATGACACTACAGCAGTGATCAGGACACATTCATAGATTCATCTTAGTAAGAACAGCATACTTGTCCCATGACCAAATGTGGTCATAGGGGGAAAATGCAATGGAGCACCTGGCCAGTTCTCTTTATATATCCGAATTGAAAACCAGAGCTGTATTTATTCATGCCTAGCATGACTTTGGTATGCAGAACTGGTTGAAGCCATCCTTCACCAGGTCAAACTACAGCCAATCTTCACCAACTTGAAGCATGTAACATCTGTTCAGAGCCAAGCTCATTCCAGACTTCAAGCAGAACTCAGATACAAGACCCATCACCAAAAATGCAGAAAAATGATTGGTTGCCCCAGAAAGTACCAGACGACTTCTCCCAGGCTCTATCTTTAAACAAGCCAAACCAGACCTAAAATGGAGTACTGCAGTCATATCTGGGCTGTAGTTGCCTAATTAGCACTTTCCAGCACTGACATTGTTCAAAAGTATTTACACAACTTTGAAGGTTTTTTTTTTTTTTTAAACAATTCACCCCAAGCAAGGCAGGAGTGACACTAGCACGCAAGGGGTTACAGAAGACTGAGAACAAGAGTTAAGAGGCGTGTTTGAGGAAAGAATACAAAGAAGAACGGGGAACAAGATCAAGATATCGCATGTTGACTGACATTACACTTAAATAATTGAAGATTATAGTTATCAGGGAAGCAAGCACAGATGAAAAGTGCGAGAGAAGCTGTTTGATTAGAAAAGACGGTTACATTTAACCATTTCGACAGTGAAAGGGTGCAACCCAGATGCCAGCCTAGTAGCTCGCTTAAATTCATGCAGTCTGGAAACCAGTGAAAGTAGCTCATCAGAACAGTTGCTATGAAAATACTTGTAGAAGAGACAGAGGGAAGCCATGGAACATCTATGAGAAAGTGACTGTAGATGAGATGCCAAATCAGAACCTATCACATTGCATATTCGTCTCTGGATTTTATGGAGGACCTCGAGATATACAACAGGAACATCAGACCATATATGACAGCAATATTCCATGTAAGGAAGGATGGTTGATTTATAGATTTGAAGGATGGATTCAGATGAGAAAAAGTTTCTGGCATGACATAGAGAACCAGCTTTCCTTGCGGTAGATGAAGCTATCGATTCAATGATTTTGTTCCACCTCATATCAGTGGACAGCATGAGACCAAGCAGGTGTAACAAGGCACTCTCGACAAGCTGGGCATCAGCCATTCTGATGTCAATGATACCAGATTTACTATTGAGGCAGGAGTAAATAGTAGTGTCATCTGTGTGGTGCCTACTTGGGAACTAATAACATCAAGAAGGTCATTAATGAAGGTCAGGAACAGTGTAGGGCCCAAGATAGAGCCTTGGGGAACACTAGCATTCATGATAAAGGAGCTGGAGGAGAACCTGTTCAGGACAACCTTCATTGACAGAATGATTGTATTAATTCAGATAATCGTCCTGTAATACCATATCCCTGAAGCTTATGAAGAAGGCCAGTATGCCAAACCCCTATCAAACGCTTTAGAGATGTCTAGAGCCATGGCTTGAGCTTCTCCATTATTGACTGTTTGGTATGCAAATTCAGTTATGGCTATGAGCACATCAGCAGTAGATCAGGCAAAGCAGAAACCATATTGCTTGCCAGAGAGCAGATTATGTCAAATAAGGTGCTTAACCACTTCAGCATTGATTAAAGCCTCAAAGACTTTACTGAATAGTAGTAGGAGTCTGATAGTGTTATAGTGGAACACATCTATTCTATAGTTAATAGACTTTCCCACCTATAATAAGTAGGAGTAGTAGGAGTCGCTCAGGGAGTTGGTCAGTCAGTCGATGTCGGACGACCGTTAGTCGGATATTAAAGTATGAGCCACCACAACTAGATTACTGCGTCATTACCTACTATATCAAGTTTCTAACATTTTGTACGTCAAACCTATTTTAGGACCAACTTAGTACAAATACAAGCCTCCACTGTGAAACCACTACATAACAGATAGGATGGTAGATAGACAGGTCAAAAGGGTCACCGGAGTTCTTAAAGACAGGCACAACAGATGAGGGCTTCCAACAGGCTGGAAAGCAAGAGCTGGTGAAGCTTACAAAGAAGGCCAGCATGCCAAACTCTGTCAAACGTTTTATAGCTATCTAGAACCATGGCTCAAGCTTCATTTAATTATTTTTCACCCAATAACCTCTTTGTTATGAATGAAATGTAGACAGCTTCTAATCATGTTGCTATTTTCATGGCAGATGTCAAAGCAAGTTATATTCATTAGTTCCAGACCTTCACAGTTAGAACCCATCATGCCACATACACAGAGGAGACTCCTCTTCATTCCCTTTGTATTCCATTAGTAAGGAGAAGGTTCCAATTAAAGCGACTTATCCAACTTCTCACTTACTAATGAAGTGAGTGCAAGGGAAAATAGATTCATGGCTTTTACAAAGTCATAAGTGAAAAATAAGCACTATCATTATCCTTGTCTATTATCTGTACAAATAGGTTAACAAAGTGTATAACAGCTATTTTTTTTTTATTGTTGCTTCTGTGAAGACAGTTATAAGAGTGATTTGTCAAAATTCTCACTTACAAAAGGACTGAGTTCAGGGAAAATGGATTCATGCCTTTTACAAGGTCATTAATGCAAAGTGAACATGATCAGTATCCTTGTCTATTATCCATACAAGTTGGTTAACAGAACGTAACAGCTTTTTACTCTTACTACCGTCAAGGCAGTTTGGTACTTACAGGAGAGCGGTTAGTCCAAGTTCTCACTTACAAAAGGACCAAATTCAAGAAAAAAGGATCTATGCTTTTTATAAGGTCATTATTTCAAAGTACACATGATCGTTATACTTGTCTATTATCCATACAAGTAGGTTAACAAAAGGTGTAACAGCTTTTTACTGTTGTTTCCGCCAAAGCAGTTTGGGAGAGGACAATGATTTGTTAAAAGTTCTCACTTACAAAAGAACAGAATTCAGGGAAAATGGATTCATGTCTTTTACAAGATCATGAGTGTAAAGGGAACATGATCACTATCCTTGTCTGTTATCCATACAAACAGGTTAATAAAAGATTTAACAGCTTTTTAACTCTTAAGGCAGTTTGGTAGTTATAGGAGAATCATTTGTCCAAGTTTTCACTTAGAAAATGAATGGGTGCAGGGAAAAATGCATTCATGCCTTTTACAAGAGTTTTAGTGTAAAATAAATGTAATCAGCCTTAGTCAAAATTTGAACCCTGTTGTCCAGAAACTATTTTCAGTGGTGATTACCATTATACCATTCAGGATCTCAAAGGTGAACATTTTTTTTATTACAACATTTATTTTCTTTTTTAGTCAGTATCACTCCCTGCAAGGCAGTAAAGCTACTAAGACACAAGGATGTGGATGAATTAAGAACAGAAACATTAATAATGTGCAGAAAGAGTAATCATCAGGACAGCAGATAGTAATTGGCATTGCATTTAAATTTTTGCAGATTAAACTTAGCTGGAACGCATAGGGATGGAACTGAGTTCCAAAAGCAAGAAAAGAAACTGTTAGCATAGAATTTACAGTTACCTCAAGCCAGCTCAACTATGAATTGATGAGATCTCAATGTGTGTTATCTAGTACACATGACAAAATATCTTCAGATCTTTTGAAATGTTTTCTTTTTTTTTTTCTCATCTCTTGGCTATACTTGCAAAAAGCTTCTTGCATTTAGAAATCTAAGAGCTGCTCATTCTTCACTTCTCAGCCTCAAGATAGTCCAAAAGTCTATTCGCACCCTTGTGGATAAATTACTATCCAACCTACAACTTGTTTCTCAGATAAAACATTGCAAGCTTCTCACGGCTCTATTGCTATTTCCATGGAATGTGTTCAAACAAACTACATTCCTTAGTTCTGCCAATTCAAAGACCTGCCATGCATATTGTAGTGAACCACAATCATTCTACTCATATTCAATTGGTGAGCTGTAAGTTCAGTTTCTTCCCATAAACCACTTCTTTTTTGGAACTGACTCCTAAGAGGATGCTTTCCCAATCACTGTAATCTTGAACCAGAATCATTCTATTCATATTCAATTGGTGAGCTGTAAGTTCAGTTTCTTTCCATAAACCACTTCTTTTTTGGAACTGACTCCTAAGAGGATGCTTTCCCAATCAATGTAATCTTAATCTATTCAAGTCTAGGATTAACAGTTATCTTCCCCACTTGACCCTCTACCTCAAGCAGTTCTTGTACAGAGTGAACATCGTTGTGGAAAAAAAAATGTCAACATTGTACCACACCTGTTTCAAAGTTACTCAGAACTAATTTGCAGTTGCAAACTTCTTTTGTACCATAATCTAATCTTCAACTCAAGAACAGTTTGGCACCATGAGGATTAAAATATGAGCAGGGTTTCTTTTCTTCCAAAGATAAATAAGGTTTGGTCTTTGAAATTTCTCTACCTTCTATTCCAAGTTTTTCCTCCAAATGCTGCCTGCATGCTATGCGAGATTACAATATCCTCTATCAAGTGTTCCCAGAAATGGGACTGAAGATAAATCTTTCCCAAACAGAAACTATGATCTGGAATTGGAATAAAAGCAGTGACAGCACCTACACTGAACTCAAATTCAGGATGCGGAATTAGTAAATACTAAACACTTCAGATACTTCAGCATGTGAACCATTTATAACAAATTCAGTATAGGGGAAAAAGATATGGTTTGGTTTGGTTTACGGCATATCAACCTCAATGGGTCATTTAATACTGACTAATTTCTGGTAATATTTTTGTTTTGTCAAAAATGTATAGCTGGTAATATTATTTTTTCAAAAATATATAGCTGATAATAGTTTTTTTTCTTCAAAAATTTATCTCTGGTAATAATTTTTTTTACAAAGTATTTCTCGTATTAAAACCTATTTTTACGCTTTTATAATGCTTTTTACCTCAGTTTCAGGGTTAACTATTTGCCCATAACTGGGACCCTAACAGGTGCTACCACCCCGGGTCAAGGTGGACCTGGAAACACCAGCAATTAAGAGGTGGTTCCATGCTCCTCAAAGCCTCCTGATCAGAGGCCTTGCTGTTGGATGTAGTTTATCGTCTTACCCTGGACACAGATGTAGTTTATCGTCATACCCAGGACACGGATGTAGTTTATTGTCATACCCAAGATGGAGGGAAAAGAAATTGATCATAGAATAGGCTATGCAAGAGGTAGTTTCACACAATATCACAAATTGTTATGAAACCAAAATATCAACCTGAAAACTCTTTTTTTTAAATAGCTTCATCAGATCAAGACTCATATGAATGCTATGCACAGCACCAATCCCATTCAGAAATATCTAAAATGTCAGCTGTATAAAACCGCTTTCTCAGATCAATGGTTAAAAATGGTTTTGAGAGAATGAAACCTGTTTGTCTTAGCAAGGAAACTCCTTTGAACTTTTGTGACTGGCACAACAGAATCACAAAGATTTAGTTTGGTTTGTTTTTTTTACTATGGTATAACAACCTCAATGGGTTATTTAATGCCGACAAGATTTTTATTGCTGGTAATATTTTTTGTCAAAAATGTATTACAGGTAATATTTTTTTCCAAAATTGTTTTCCTGGTAATAATTTTTTCTTCCAAAATTTATTGCTGGTAATATTGTTACAAAAAAATGTATTGCTGGTTTTAAAACCTATTTCTATGCTTTCATAGTGTTTTGACTCCAGTTTGGGGTTAACTATTTGCCCATAGCTAGGACCCTAACAGATGCTACCACCCTGGAATACCAGCAATTAAGATGTGGTTCCATGCTCCTCAAAACCTCCTGATCAGAGGCCTTGCCATTGTGTGTAGTTTATCGTCTTACCCAGGACGTGGATGTAGTTTATCATCATACACAAGATGCAGATGTAGTTTAACATCATACCCAGGACGGCACAATCAAAGAATTGTACTAAATAAACAACATCACTTGAGCACTTTAAACAGCAGAAACAACAAAAACGAACAGAACATGTAACTCTAAAGGAAGATAATGATTAAAATCACAGTGTTGACATTCCACATCACTTTAAACAAAAGGTTAGGAAGGAAAACCCCATCAATACCAGAAAGAGCGATAACAGCTAATGGTTTTGAGAAAACTTTTCCTGAAAAGTTATTTTAAAAGAAAGATTTTATAAATTTTGACCAAAAGCAGTACTGATCAGTGAATACCAAATGTTTCCTTGTAGAGAAATGGCTAATATTACCATTACCTGACATGTCAGCCATAGAACTTCTGCTATTGACCACAAGAGAGCATTGACAAAAGTAGCATATAAGAAAGAGTACAAAGACTTATCTTTTTTTTTGCCACAGGCTGTCTGATAGACAGGACATATCTTGTTTTCCCTCTAGGTGACTTTTTGGTCACTAGCAATCCTAATGTTGAACTGAACACAATCACACATAGCATACTAATGACCTTAGATTACTCACACACAGAAATATCTAATAAATTTACTCTTCTCAAAATCTAAGTTTCTCACAGCCCTTTATGTGAACTATGCACATATGAAAAAAAGGACATAACTGCATACAGACCTTTATTTGCCGACTTTTGTATTCTGTCTAGATTATTTTGTCATTAATAACCGCTACAGTTGTTATCAGAAAGTGAGTTCCCCAAGAGCGCACTCAACCACTCTTTTATATAAAAAAACCATGCCATTAAAGAAAGCTTTGTCAAGATACCTGGCATTGTAATAAAGCACAGGGAGGTATGAGTTCATGTCTTTCTCTAGGTTATTAGCACAAAGTGAACACAGGCAGTAGCCTTGGTTTGAATTTGATCCCTGTTGTCACTCTCTAAATCTATGCTCCACTTTTATATAAAAAAAATCATGCCATCAAAGAAAGCTTTGTCGAGATATCTGGCATTGTGATAAAGCACAGGGAGATGTAAATTCATGCCTTTCTCTAGGATATTAGCATAAATTGAACACAAGCCTCAGTTTCAATTTAAGCCCTGTTGTCACTCTTAATCCTCTTTATAGCTGTTCGGCAAGTTGCACTGCTGCATGTTGGAAATAAAGTTCAAATTTCTTTTTGCTTCATTTCTCTATTTTGCCTATTTTCATCTCATCATAATAGAATTTTCACATTGAGGGAAAAATGAATTACATTTTCAGAAGAACGTAAATCAGGCGAGTTATTTTAATTGGGAGTCATTCTTGCAGGAAGAAGATATGGATAAAAAAAAAAAAAAAAAAAAAAAAAAAATGGAAAAAGCATAGCTATTTTTTTTACTTTTATTATTTTCAATTCAGGTGCTATTGTTCCCAAATATTGAGTCATAAATAATTTCCGTTTTTGTTTATCAACTTTTTCTTCAAAATATTACAAATGGCTTCCAAAAATGGAAATTACTTACACAACCGAATAAAAATGGGGTTTTACATAAAAGTATTTTTATTTATTATAAACTTATTTAATTTTTTTTCTCGATTATTTTTATTCTATTATTCAGCCAATACAAAGCCAAAGATCCACTGAAGATAGAGGGCTACTGAATAAGGTTGTTGTAAGAATATACAAGGAGGAAGCAAGAGATGCCTATTATGAGGATATACAAGATAGATAACAGCAGACCCTAGCCTTGAAGTGGTTATGATTACAGTAATTGAAGAAGCATCTTCTTAGAACTTTGTTTATAATGCAACAAGAAAGATGAGTGGAACTTCTTCCTTACTAATGGAATATTAAAGTAAAGTAAAGACAATGACTCAACTCAGAATATGTGGCCTGGCAGGTCCCAGCTGTGAATATTCTTATAGCTGGCCACTCATATTTGATAATACTTGTCTACTAGGGTAGCTAGCCAATCTCTATTGCAGATGCTTGCTCAGGCACATTTTGTGTTCATTGAACACCCACAGAGCACACCTGTGGTTATACTGCAACTATGCTGAGCAGACCTTAGTTACAGTTTCTGGGAAAGAGTGTGTTATCTAGCAAGATCAACAATTTGAACAAGGCCAGCATGCTCAAGCCCTCGGCCATGATGACTTGTGACTGTGCTAGCACAGTTTTCAACAACACCCATCTGTCCAATTTCATTCACAAGGCTTGGATCAACTAGTGGTATGGTTTTCAGGCACTTTCCAAAGGTGCCACACGCTGGGATTGACCCCTCCAGTCTGATAAAGAAAGTCTCCTTCCTGACAAATTGACCGTGGTAAGATTCGAACCCAGGTCTCATTGTCAGAATATGAATGTTCTAACCACTCGGCCATGTTCCCATAGAAGATGGATAGCACATAGCAATCCAGCACTCTTTTCTTTGTTTCTTATGAAATTTTTCCATTTCTCAGCATCTTGCTAAACTTTTGGAATGCTTCTTTTGCTCGTCTAATGCATGTTCAGATTTTCAGTGTCCCATTTTTTCCCTCCACTGTTTAAACATTTTACAGATATTTAAACTTCTGTACTTGCTTGATCTTGACATCTCCAATTTGTAACTCACATCTTTAATTTTTTTTTTTTTTTTTTTTGCTGATGACCATACTGTCTTCTTGCAGTTGATGTTTAGTCTTTTTTTTTCTCTTGCTTTCTACCGTATCTCAGAGATCCTACCATTTTCTTTCCAAATCATCGATCAACACAGTATCATCTGCATATCTTATATTAAGATTATGCTCACGGATAATAAATCATGGCAGGGTCACCAGTTGCATTAGGATATCTTTGCTGTAGAGGAGGAATAAATCTGGTGAGAAGACACATCCTTGTCTCACACCCTTTCTATTTTTGTGTAGCTACTCATTTTTTATCCATATACAGCCAGTTTGTTCCCCAGTATATGTTCTGGATTATTCTAACATCTTTTCCAAATACCATATATTTCTGCATATAAGGTGACCTTTAAATCTTAAAAATTACCCCACAAAAGGGTATGGCAATATGACATTTACAAAAAGTTAATCTTAAATCCTGTGGTGATCTACTGCTCAGGACACCTAGCCATGGGTTAAGATGGGTTGAACACCTTGAAACCACCTACATTGACCAAATATATTATGACACAGAATGCCGACCTAATGACCTTCGAAACTTGATACAGGACAGTGATGGTTGGTGTGATAGACTCGTGAATGTCCCAGCTAGCTCGACCGATTAATAATTATATCCATCAACTTGCACATTAGAAAATTTTTAGTAAAGAAAAATGCATTCCTCAGCAGGAATCAAAATGGCATCCTCCTTTGTAGGAGAAACCACCATTTGATCCAGTGTGTTTTACCGTCCAGTCAAGAAGAATGACACAGCAAGCAGGGTTCTATTTTCCCTTTTTAAGGAAGCACATTCTCTTCAACCAGGTTATTTTTTCAAAAGCTTCATATCCGCTCAGTTTCCTATCAGAGACGTAAATAAAGCAATTTCTAAAGAATGGATTTATTTTTAATCTGATATTTTTATTACTTCAAGCATTATTATAGTGGATATCCATATTTGAAATAGATACCCTTTTTTACTAATTAAAAAGCGTGTATTATAAGAAATACAAATTGAAATTTGGGTCCAATCTCACTCCTACCAAGCACAAAATCAATCTTGGAATTCATCTTTTAAAAGAAAATTGAATAAATAGTTTTTTTTATAGAAGGACTTGAACATTTCACATTGTAGCACTAGTTTAGTGGCCTATCAAAAGTCTATGGATTATTTAATGCCAAAATGTAAATATCTTGTAGACAATTTTTTTGAGACAATACAAGACATAGTAATTAATCCGTAACTGGGGAGGGGAGAGAGGCAGTGGATTCATACCATTTCCATAGGTATTTGGATATAATTAGGATATAAAGTGGGGGATCAATTCTATATTGCAATCAATATATAAACTGATCCATTACTTTGTAGCCATGGTAGTTTCTATAAATTTATATTCCAGAGAAAGTAAATAAATCTAAAAACATGCCTGTGTAGCTAATCAGTATTTCATTGATTGATTAATTCATTTTTTACAGCTTATCAATCCTTTGTAGATTAATTAAAGCCAAAAAGTATTTGGGGGGAATGAAAATGATGTAGTGATACCAGTCTTATTAATTAACCCATAGAGGAGGGGAAGGTGTATTCATATCATTCCTAATAAGTGAATATAATGAACTCAACTGGAAGTGGAACTCAGCTCTCTGATTAACAATTCCAAGTCATTATCTATTACACCACCAGCATATCCAAGCTTACAGCACATTGAATTACCAAACGGTCACCCATCTAGGTATTGACCAGGCTCAATGTTGCTTAACTTTGGTGTTCATACAGAAATTGGCGTTTCAACTTGACGTGGCCACAAGCCTATAGTACTAGTTATCCACCTTTAGAGATGGAATGATACAAAATTTTTCTGTTCTTTTTCTCTTTAGCAAGATGTGGGGAGATTATGGTATAGGAAAGGAGTATAAAAAAAGATGCCGCTTAAAAAACATTGGGAAACACTGCCTACTAACTTTTCAGGAAGTGACAGGTAAATTCCTCCCACACACTTTCCAAACCAAAAATAGTCCCTTTATTAATTTTCCAGCTGAAGATGAATAAGCAGCCATCTTTGTTTATAAAAAGACATGTTCTCTCTATTCTTCATGTCAGTCTCTTGAGAAAGTCTAAGAAATAAAATGCCAAGAGAAAGTCTCAGATGTTAAAAGAACCAAGGCCTTTCTTGTGGGAGCCTATGAATTGGAGATTATACAAAAATATATTATAATTCCTCACTTACTTGCCAAAAGACCAGGTTAATTTTTTTTGTAATTCAAAGAATCAGAGTGTTGTTTAAAAGATAAATCCAGAATATGACTATCAAACAGATCAAGTTTACTTTCACAAAGAAAGTCAAACTTGAAACGTCTTTCTGAAGAAAATAAAGTAAGGTTCTTGTTTTAGTGATGAGCTACTTCAATAATTAAATGTGTAAGGTTTCGTACAGAAATATTTTATAGCACAAGGAATAATGATGGTGTAAAGATTATATACGCAAAAATAACTGACCAATTGATTTGCAATGTAAACATAACTTATGAAATCAAAATTAACAAAAGCAAAGTTTAAAACAAAAATTTGTTTTGTAGCATATCAATGACAATGGGTTATTTAATGCCAACAAAATTTCCTTTTTTTTTTCAAAATGTATAACTTGAGATATTTTTTTTTTTTTTTTTAAATGTATAGTTTGGTTTGTTTTGTTTTGTGACATATTAACCTCAATGGGTTATTTAATGCTGACAAGATTTGTATTTCTGGTAATATTTTCTTTTTTCAAATATTTATTGCTGATACTATTTTAAAAGTATTTCTCATATTAAAATCTATTTTTACACTTTCACAGTGTTTTGAGTCAGGTTGTGGGGTTAACTATTTGCCCATAGCTGGAACCCTAACAGGTGCTACCACCCCGGGTCAGGGTGGACCTGGGAACACCAGCAATTAAGAGGTGGTTCCACGCTCCTCAAAACCTCCTGACCAGAGGCCTTGCTGTTGGATGTAGTTTATCGTCATACCCAGGACGCGGATGCAGTTTATTGTCATACCCAGGACGGAGTTTCTTTTGTGAGAAGTATATTGTATACATAACAAAATGTTCTTTAATATGTTATTGTGTGACTTACTGTGGGCATGTTTTTAGGTGAAGTGTTTACAGCTCATTTAGCTTCTGCATGGAAAGTTCTTGTCACACATTCAAAAGAGGGAAAATCCGGAAAAAGTGAGAGTTACTTTAGGGTTCATATGTTTTTTATATTCAAACTGCTACTGATAGAGGGTTTATTTACTCATGGAGGCTACTGCTATTAAAGGGCACTACATTGTCAAGTCATTATCAGGTTGTATAAAGAGCTACAAAGGACAGGAAATTGTGGCGAGTCATGATCGCCAACTTCCTGAAGGGATATAGCACATGTTGAAAATTAAAATTAAAATAAAAAAAACATTTACATGTGTTCATTTATTCTGTTGATACACTGTATTTTAAAAATAAAAAATAATGTATAAAATTGGAGCAGACACATTGTTTGCTAGTTTAATGATATTTTTTGGTAAATGTTTCAATTAACATCTGTTTTAAAAGTTGGTTTGGAATAATAGTGGGGAAAGGAAAGAAAAAATAACTTATTTGTTTATTTTGCCAATATATAGGCTTCTCGTGACTCGTCTGAGATTAGCCACACCTTGGAGATGTTTAAAGGGCAAATTCATGCATTCCAAAAGTTTCCATCAGCTTGTATTTGAAGCATACCATTAAGCCAGAAGGGGAGTAATGTCCTCATCCCTTCCTCCTTCAACTCACTGATACATCCCAACAGGGCGAGGACAGACATCATCATGACAACTACGGCAGAAAAACCAAGTGGTGTGATCTTTTCACAAAGAATGCTGTTCTTTGTAAGCCCAAATTTGCTTTTAATATACCTGGCGTTTTGCTGAAATTTTAAAGGATTAAATTAAATTTATAACCCACAGTGAGAGGGTAGCAAGAGGCTAACAATGTTTTGACTATTTTCATGGCATACAGGGGAACTATATTCCTTCATTCATCTAGTCCAGACATCATATCTAAGATTCACTATGCCAAATACACTGAATTGATTCCTCTTCATTTCTTTTGTATACCATTAGTAAAGAGAAAGTTCTAGTCAGACAGCTTCTTCCCTATAAATGTTGTATTGTGCCAAACATTCCTGGCAGGATGTTTCCACAATCACCACAATCTTAATGTTTTCAAGTATAGAATCAAGCATTACGGTTTGTAAATTTATTGGTCTTGACCTGGAATCTCAACTTCAAACACTTTCTCACCACCATCTTCCCTCTGACTTCTCTACAAATATTTCCATGGCAACTGTTCTAATAAGCTTTCCTCATAGTGCCTCAAGTGCATGCATTTAAGCATACTATGAGACTGGTAAGTAGGTCTCAGTTTTACTGTTGAACTAGTTAGCTGTTCTATTCTAATAATTTTTCCTCGCACTTCTCGCTTGTGGAACTCTTCTGATTTCTTGCTTCTATGTCATCTACAATCATCAAAAATGTAAATGCAATGCCAGCCACCATCTTCTATCTTCCTGAATCTTGATCTTTCATTGTCCTTTCTCATTCTCTATAATACCCCGTAAAATACCTGTTTCTCAGTGGCATTATTGCCTTGCCTTGCATGGGGTCAAAAAAATAATGAAAAATAGACTAAAAATGAACACTCCTTTTTTATATATATATATATATATATATATATATATAAATAAAACAGAGGATGTCTGTGTGTCTGTCTGATACCTTGGCACAGAGATTGTACAATGTAAGAGATAGATTCTTAGCATTAAAAAAAAAAATCCGATAATTTTTTAAAAATCAATAAAGTCGAGCAAAAATCAATTCAACTTTCTTCCTCCGATTTTGTTCACACTCAGTATGTAGGTTACTTACATCATGAAAAGTTCAACGAATACCTTATATTTATTTCTATGATACTGTGTTTACTGAAAAACCACAAGAAATTAAAAATCGATTTCAACACAAATTTTAAACTAAACCCTCCTTCAATTTTCAAGCAATCTAATATAAACTTGACTCAATTGTAGCCAACAATAAGTTGATTGTTTAACAGTTATTTAATTTGATAAATGAATCCACCTATATAGCGAAAACCCATGTAAATAGCAAAAAATTGCTATTTTTACTGTTTTTTTTCTTATTTTTTTGTTGATCTTTCAACAAATCTTCATCAAACTTAACAATTGCTTTATAAATGTATCCTCTTTTACATCCCTGGTAGCACACTGACAAATTGAATTTCAAAAACTGCAAAATAATTGTGGTCTGAAGTGGGCCTTCATGTTGCCTGTTTTACTCCTCCATGCCTTTGACTAACTTCGATTGAATAAATACAGCCTGCTTCTGTTAGATCACTAACTGCATTAATTCAAAATGTGTTTTTAATGAAAGTACTTTA
>CAHIKZ030000789.1:202500-417500 GCA_903632075.3 Acanthosepion pharaonis
AACCAACTCTGCATCTGCTAAACATCTCACCTGGAAAGATCTTTCTTTTTCAATGTGATTTTTGCTTCTCTCAGTCAACTAAGGGATAAAGAATTAATAATCTTTCTATGTAACCTGGTTGACAATGTTTTTCTAACTGTAATTCATTGTAAAATAAGAGACCTTTATTCTCACTCTGTATTCTTGTCTATTAGGGTCTGTGCCTGTGTGTTTGTTAGTGGCAGTAGCACAAGCAGTAGCAGTGAGAGAAGTACAATCTATAAATGAATTTTGTCTTCTTGTCTTTGCTCCTCTCATGCCAATCTGTGTTCCAAGTTCATCTGTTAAGTTTATATAAAGTTTGTACATCTCTGACATGGATTTATTATATATTTAATAAGATGTAACCCCAATTTTGTACAGTAACATATAGCCTTTTTTTACAATGCATTCAGGCTTAACCCCAAGCATTAATTTTACTCACAAGAAATTTTTTAAATTTAAAAAATATTTTACTTTGAACTATGATCCTGACCATTGACCAATCTGCTTTCTATTTGATGAAGTATGCCATTGATCCAAAATAAAGGTATAAACCTGATTCTTATTGATCTATTGATCCCTGTGCCAGTGAAACCAAAAATGTAGAATTCCTGGCATTGTCACATGGTGGTGTTATTGATCTCCACGGCAATTGCATATTGACATAATCATGCTGAGAAGTAACCAGATATTACAGAGGTTTCATACAATAGTTGTTTGCATTCCCACTGAACAAACTCTATTGATAACTAACAACAAATTTCTTGAAAACAAATACAAGAATTTAAAAATATGTAAGGAATTATTAACCTATGTAGTCAGGGCAATGATTTTTCTACTAGTGTTGTAACCTAGGAAAAGGTTACTGAATAAGAATAACCAAAACGTAGGTTGGAAATGGAATGATAATATTTATAACAGAAACAACATACAAGATTCGCCAGCGGTGTATAGTAGGTAATCAATTGCTAGTGGAGACCTAGAAGTGAATTAAGGTGAATTGCAAGTGTATCCCAAAGGGAAGATATCTACTAACCACTTCACGCAATCAGATGTGGCACAAGGCTGAAGTTTAGTGTGGGGTATCCAAGCCTATATGCTCGGGCAAAAATTTGCCGTAGACCCAGGGTCTGGTAGCTGTCTCCTGAGATGAGACTCTGCCCTTCAACTTAGCCTTGTCTGGAGATTCTCTCTACCCCTAAGAAAGGCATGAGTCTACTTCTCCCAGCCATGACTAAATAGCAAGGCAGTTAGGGCCCTCTATCTCCCTTAGGTTGTCTAGGGAAGAACGTTACTGTTGCAACCTAGGAAAAGGGTTACTGAATAGGAATAACCAAAACAAAGGTTGGAAATGGAATGATAATATTTATAACAGAAAGAACATACAAGATTCACCTGTGGTGCATAGTAAGTAATCAACTGGTAATAGTGAGCTAGAAGCGAATCAAGGCAAATCTCAAGTAGAAGACAACATACAGTATATACTACTGCATTTGAAGGAATTTAGACATACTCATTATAGTCCATAGCTATGGTATAACAAGTAGTAACCCTTAATAAAATAAGGAACCTTCACTATATTCTTGTCTATTTGGGCTTATGTCTATATGTTTATTAGTGTCAGAAGCAACAAACTAGGACAATCTATGAACAGACCTCATCTTGTCATGTTCTTTCTATACCTTTCTGTGATCCTATCTATGTCTCATGTTTATACAGTGTAACCTGGATATAAGAGACCCGGATATAAGAGAGATTTTCTCTGGTCCCAAATTAGAGCCTGTGTTAATGTATATAAATTAGACCAAACCCGGATATAAGAGACTTCTTCTCCGGTCCCGACAACACTTATATCCAGGTTACACTGTATAATGAAGTTTATGCTTCTCTGACACTGAATTACTGTTTTTAAGATATTTCCCTGACTGCCTTTTGTTCAGTAAATGGCCTGGGTCACAAGCTGAGCTTGGCTTTTGATAATGATTGTGAACATTTTTTTTAATCATTTCACCCTGAGCATGGTGGTAATGCCACTAGTATGCAGGGAGTCACAGGGAGAGAAAGTGAGAGAAAAGAATGAGTATAGGGAAAGAATGAGAGGAAAGGACAAAAGATGAACAGGATTCAAGAAGACAGAAGATGGTGATTAATGTTGTATTTAAATATTTGAAGATTGTAATTATCAGGGAAGCAAGTAAATGGAAGGAAGTTCCACACATGGGAATTGAGAGAAAAGAAATTGTTGGAGTAGAAGTGATGGTTGCATTTAGCTATTTCAACAGTAAACAGGTGGGACCTAGATGCCAATCTAGTAGCACACTTAAATTTATCTAGTCAGAAAACCAGGGAAAAAGTTTATTAGAGCAGTTGCCATGAAAATATTTATAGAAAAACAGAGAGAAGCCATGTTGTGTTGGTGAGAAAGTGCCCAAATTCAAGATGCCAAGTCAGAATTGATTACATTGCAGATCCTTCGTTGGATTTTGTCAAGAACCTTGAGATGAACAGCAGAAGCACCAGACCAGATATGGCAGCATTATTACATGCCAAACTAATATTTTGTCTAAACAAAGCAAGAATTCTTATTATTTATCATGACGGTCGTCTTCGAGTATAGAATCCAGAGGTTAGCAGTGAATATTTCGAAGACAGTAGGAAAGCGTTGTTCAGGTTAGCAGTGGATATTTTGATAAAAGTAGCAGAGCTTCTGGTTCTCTTCGCCTGACAAGCTGGACTGGACATTCGTGTAGAGTGAACAAAAATGGCCACCTTTATACACAACGGATTGAATGTTCTACATCTTCTGATTGGTTAACCTTCTATTGGTAGATTATAAAGTGAGTTAAGTCATCTGTGCTAACTCACTAGTACATGTATACACAAAAAACTGTAACATTCACTTCTCCTCACTAAAGTGACATGGCTTTCCTATATATTTTCTACAAATATTTTCATGGCTATTCTTCTGATGAGCTTTATTCCTTAGTGCCTCAGCTGCATGAATTTAAGCATGATACTTTTTCGCAAATGGTTACCCTGAATGTGTTATCACAGCTACCATTGAATGTAAAAATGTCAAGTTCAATGGAATTAAGGTACATGGTCCACTTAAATGTATATGTTTGACCACCGTGGACTGGTCCTGGGAGTTAAATATATACTGATAAAATATCCTCTTACATCAAACGGTGTTTTAATGCCACATTAGTCTGGAATATTTTTCAACCAGAACGGCTTTCCTTCTGGCTGCAAGGATGTCTTGCCTGCCCATCAGCAGAGTTTAGTTGTGTATCAGTATAAATGTCAATGTGAGATTGGCTATGCAGGCAAGAGTATCCAGATGTTAGAGGTTAAGATGCTGCTCAGTCAATGAGTGTCGAATGTTTCCTTATGAGGAAACATCTAATATTAACATTACCATTTACTAGCACTACAGAATCACAGACAAAGAACTAAGAGAAAGATTTTATAAATTTCAACCAATAGTAACACTGATTACTTGGCCAATGAATGTCAAATGTTTCCTTGTAAGGAAACAGCTAATATTACTATTACCATTTTTATTTTCTTGATTTCAGATGAAAACTTAAAAATTTTCCAACATGTTTCAGTGAAATTTTTAAATTTTCAAAATTATTATTTATAAATATAATTTCATTATCATCATCATCACTCCCATGACCAGGTGTGGTTGTTGGATTACTGTTGATTTCAATCCATCTAGGAATGACTACAGAATATTTACCCCTCCCCTTTTATAGGCAGAAGTACACAAATGCATGCTGGGATTTTTTTCTTAGCCAATAAAATAGGCCAGATTGCAGTTTCCCATGATTCAGTCCAGATCTGCTGAGTCAGGCTGTTTGCTGCCAGGCTTGTGGCTGACTTGTCAAATTCTATGCCTTTGAGACATGGAGGAGGTTGGTCAGGAAACCAGACGAGGCTACACTGAAGGGTAGAGTCATGTCTGGGGAGGTAGACAAACCCACCCCTGTGTCTACAGGGAATTTTTGCCCAAGCCTACAGGCTTGAAATGACCTCATAAAAACAGCCTTGTGGGAGGGCTAAGGTAAATACCTTCAGTCCAGATTAGCCTTGTCGAAAAGACAGAATGCTACATTCACTTGTTCAAACTTGTTTTTGTGTATTGGTGCCAATTCTTTTGCCCTGTTCCTTCTTTTTACTGAAAACTTTGTTAATTCTGTTTGTTGTACAGTTCTTTTATTTATTTTGCATTTGAATTGAGCACCTGACCACCCTCCTCCATGTCTCAGTTGTCTGCCAAAATCCGAGTCTCTGCAAATAATCTTCTAGACAACTAATTGACATTGTCAGCATATTCCCATCTGCCTCATCTCCTGTAGCCGAAGGTGGCGCCTTGTACATTGGCAGTGAAAAGACTGTGGGTTCTTGTGATATACGATTTCTACTTTCTATTCTTGATGGTGGTCATGAGATCTTCCGTGTGTCCCGATCTGTCTTGTCTAAAAGTCAGAACGCTATGCTCACTTATCTAAAACTGCTTTTGCGTGTCTACAACAATCCTTAGTTTGTGAATACTCTTTTGCCACCTCACCTGTTAATTTACCTTGCATATATTGTTTGCTTGCTTAATATTATTTCATTTTTTGCCCTGTTCCCTTTTCTTTTTATTGCAGACTTTGTTAATTATGTTTCTTGGACAGTTCTTTTATTTATTTTGCATTGAATTGAGCACCTGACCAACCTCCTCCATGTCTCAGTTGTCTGCCAAAATCCAAGTCTCTGCAAATGATCTTCTAGTTCACTAATTGACATTGTCAGCATATTCCCCTGTCAGCCTCATCTCCTGTAGCCGAAGGTGGTGCCTTGTAGGTTGGCAATGAAAAGACTGGGTTCTTGTGATATACGATTTCTACTTTCTCTTCTTGATAGTGATTATGAGATCTTCCAATGTATCCATTTCTTATCTGATGTTGTCCTGCACTGGCATCATTTGTGATGATGTTTACATAAGTGATGCCTAGTCATTTTTATTCATAGTTTAGATATACAAAAAAAAAATGTCAGAGTCAATTTAAATTGACACCAGTAAAAATGGGCTAATATAAATAATATTTGTTTATAAAGTATTGGGACTGTCAGAAACAAATATAGGAGATATGTACAATTAATGTGTTAGAGCAGTGTTTCCCCACATTTTGCCAACCAGTACTCCCTTTTTGTCAATGCCCCACCCTGGTCAAATTAAATTTTTAATATTCAACTGAATTCATCTTTTATAGCAAGATAACACTTAGGTATTAGTGCAAAAATAATTTTAATATTGTTTTCATTTCTATTGTAAATTCCAATGATTAAAATACTAAAAAATAAACTTTGTAGCTTTATTTCAAATGTTTTCAATGCAATGACTGACATTGGTGCTTACTGGTTCTGACTTTTATTCTAGGTTCCTTGCTGCTTAGAAGTAATCGAAGATCTCCTTATTTTGTAATTTGCAGGCAGTTTCTTTATTTAGTGAGAAGCCATACAGGTCATTGGAAAAACAATGAAGAAAAGTTTAATAGCTTGCCACAGCTTTAGATACGTTTCAGAAATTTCCTTTTCTAGCCAATATTGAATAATTTTTAAAAATTTGAAGAAAAAAAAAAAAAAATAAATATAAATAAATGCCCACCACTCCACCGAGTTGACGGGGTGCTAGTACCCATGTTGGGTAACACTGGGTCAGAGTTTTATTAATGAATTATTATTATGCAACCAATGAGAAAAAGAAAATGTCAACACTTCTCCAAATATCACAAAACATAAAAAAAAATACATTATTTACATTATTCGGACTACTGTCCTCATCTTTGTCACCATATTTATTACAACATTTCGGCCAACCTTGGATGTCATCACAGCTTGTACAGTGATGTGCAAAAGGCATCATCACATCACAGTGCCATTTAGTTTATGATGTGATGATGCCTTCTGCACTTCACAAGCTGTGATGACATCCAACGTTGGCTACATTTGTGTATACACCCGGCTCACTATGTTCACAAATTTGTTTCATTGGCTGTGATCAAATTCAACAAAGAATAGCGGCAAATGTTTTTCAAGACACTGACTGGGAAATAGCAAACAATATGATTTCTCATTTAAATGGCAATGTCTTCCTTCAGTTTCGTTGAGTTGAACTATTTGTTTTATTTAGTGGCATATCAACCTCAATAGGTTATATTAACAATAGATTCATATGAATAGAAAATATATTCTTTGCAAGGAAACAGTCTGTCAATCCAGTTCCATTGATATCATTTTGTGAAAATGATTGTTGTCAAGAGTCTGATTTCATTGCGATATTCTTTTCAGATACACAGTTTGTAGAGAAATTGATTTTGACATTTTTATTTGGTTTATAATTTTTGATAGAGTCTTTTGTTTTGAGAAATGATATATCATCCACTTATTTCTTGAACAGCTCATACATATTTTTTATATTATAGGATTTTCTTCTTGAGAGAGCAAGATCTGAGAACTTGGTTAATATAAGTTTAATAGTATATGATGTTTAATGTGCTTAGCATACTGCTTGATCTTCTTTGTTTAGTCAATAGAAGTTTGTTATTCTTGTATGGCCAACATGTACATGGGCTAGTACCACTTCTTCTTTACGAGATTTTCTGGAAGTTGACTTCCATTCTCTTAATTTGGGCTGAACTGCTAAGAGTTTATTGTGCGAGTCATCATCCCAGTATCGTTGCCATTCCTTTTTTATTTATTAATAACCTCCTTAAAATCTGTGTATGGGATTATGGTCTGTATATCTACATTCATATTTAAAGCTGACTTGGCTGCTACGTCTGCTTCATTATTACCTTTAACTCCAATGTGGCTAGGAATCCAGCATAGTTTGATGTCTTTATGCTTGTTAATAGTGTGCTCATTTTGCATAATATTTTCATAAGTTAGTTGTTGGATTTTTTTTTTTTTTCCTTCAAAAGCCAATACGACAGGGATTCCAAAAAAGAAAATTTTTTGTTTGTTCTCCGAGATAATGTTGACATCTAGCTCGAATGCATAAAACTCTGCAGTGTGTCCCTTTGTGAGGCAACTTTTTTTGGCAATATGTTAGCTTACTGCTGCACATCCTATCTTGTCCTCACATCTGTACAGATGCATATATGGTTAGGGAAGTTTGCCAGTATGTCCTGAAACTTATCCTGGAATGTGAGTGGGTGCATTTTTTGTTTGGGGAGATTATGTAATTCTAGCTGAACTTTGGGTTGCTTGATAGCCCATAGAGGAGTACCAGCTGCAGTTGTTTTTTGTATATTTGAGAGTGTGGTACCTTAGTCTTCAGCAATGGATTTCATCCTGAGTCTGTAAGGTTGTATAGCATTATCTTTTTGTTGGTTTAGATTGCAGTAATTTGGATCAAAGGTACTGCTGTAAGCTTAGTTAGGGTTGTCTGGCTCTGTAGGTTTAGCTTAGGTTTGCTCCACTTAGCGTATCGAGCACTTTATTTATATAGTTAATTTTCTTACTCGTATCGGAGTTTTTTTCATTGAACTTGGATGCTAGATGATTATTTTCAGCTAACATACATGTTCTCTTTCTTTTTTGTACCATTTTTTTTCCTTTGGTATTGGTTTGATTATTCACAAATTAAGTCACCTAAGGTTTTCCGGATGAGTATAATTTCTTATATTTATAAGATTACAACAACTAGTAATATATATATATATATATATATATTAAATTTTGCAATTGCATTGGTTACATTTTCTGCATAAGTAATCTATGATTTATATCTGTACAATTAACTTTATTGCTGCATAAAAGTAACAATTTCGGTGTTTAAAAACAAAAAAGAAAAAAAAATGTGTGAGAGCAAAGTGCTGAATATAAACAACTATAAATGTTGCACAGCACTCATAAATCATGGCTAGTATTTCACCAAGGTAAGCTTGTACTATGTTTTAATTTTAAGTATATATTTTACAATTTTCTGTGGGGTACAGAATTTTTTAAGAGCAATAAAAAAAGATTAGACTAATTTTACTTTTCATGATTTTTCATGAAAAGCAAAAAATAAAACAAACACAGCCAACCAGTTTCACTCTCACTCAACTGAGCTCGATCAAGGGATTATATATTGCAATGAAAATAAAACATAAAAAAAACGATATGTAATATTAATAAAGGTGGAATACAATTTAAAATGAAATCATGATAAATCCTAAGAGACACACAGGAAGGGCTGTCTGGACAAAACGTAAATTATTTCCAACACCTTTATCTGCAATATAGAGCAAGCTCAACTCAAGATGGTAAACGAGTTAATGCTAAAGTTAGCAGCAAAATTTGGGTTTTTAATAAGATGCTCTGTCATGGAGGAACCATGTGTTGTTCAGAACATCCTTTCGTTGAAATATTCCATTCCTGATTTTTCTAGGTGTATGCTGCTGTATTCTAGCATCTAAACGTTGGGTTTGTTTTATTTTTACAAATGTTGTTTGTTTTTCACTTTTCTTTTTAATCATGAAAAATAAAATCAATCGAACCTTTTTATTGCAATATATATATATATATATATATATATATATATATATGCATGTGTAAATTTGTAAATAGTGATTACTACTATTACTAATGTTACAAAGTTATTCCCTGAATTAAGCACTGTGTCATTGGCATGTTTATTCACAGTAAGTAGGTAAGAATTCACCTTTCTTTCAACTGTACACCAATGAATTGGGGGAAAATCTCCAACTGATGCCAAATTAGTCAGGTTTCAATCCCAGCTTGAAGCAATCAGATGTCTAGCCAGACTGATGAGCTGTGAAACAGCAAAACAGTCTGTCTGTGGAGATATATATATATATGTCTGTTCTCATTGAGTTTACATATCTTGTTCATCAAACTCACTTTGGACTAAGTGACGGAATTTCCTCTAAATTTGTTTTTTAAAAGTAATAATTTTATATCATACAAATAGATACATGCAATTCTAATATGTGCAGATCATAAGAAATATACATGTAAATTGTCGATGCTAAATAAATGACCTTAGTGAATAGAATTTTTCTTATTTATTACACATAGGTATAATGGGTCATAATGCAAAATGTGGTTGATGCCATGAATCGCAATAAAAAAGTTTGAAAAATGTTGCACTAGTATATAATTGTGTGGTTGCATTGGTCATATTTTCTTCCTGAGTAATCTGGAGTTTTTATCTATACCAGTGTTTCTCAACCTTTTTGACTTCGCAACACACTTGTAGAATAACTCTGGGTTGCACTTTAAATTTTAACAAAGAAAAATTAGTCATGAAATTTGAAAATAGGAAAATAAAAGATGTCTCCTTTTATTTTGAAAACATTACATTGTATATTTAAGCAGTATAGTTTTCATTTAAAGTGATTTATGAAGAATCTTTTATTTATTTAATTTTTATTTTTAAGGAGAGGCTGATATTAAAAGATTTAAATCCCTTTAAAAAGCAGAGTATTATCCAGTTTTAAAGTTTAAGGAATTTAGCATCCAGCTTAAAATATCAAATGACAAAAACTTGACTTGGATATGGATGGCATGTGCTTGGTATCTCTAGATTTTTAAAAATAAAGATTTTTAAATATAAAAATAATTCATAAATTACTTTTTTTGTTAACTTGAGGTACATTAATTCACCCAGGTGCACCAGTTGAGAAAAACTGATCTATACAATTAATTCTGTTTTTGCAAGTAAGAAAGAATTATGCTTTCTTTTAATTTTGTAGGTTGGTTGTTTTTGTTTATTGATGTATCAACACCTCTATGGGTTATTTAATACTGAAATCTTATTATTTTGTATGCAATTTTTATTTATTATTTTTTTTAGATAATAACGGTTTTAGCGATACAAGTCTTACTAATTCATTGTAAAATAAGAGTGATTCTCACTCTGTATTCATGTCCATTTGGGTTTGTACATGTGTGTTTGTTAGTGACAGAAACAGAAGCAGTGAGAGAAGAACAATCAGAAGAATGAATCATGTCTTCTTGTCTTTGCTCCTCTCTTGCCCATCTGGGACCGGGTGACTGTTGGGAGAAGAAGAGTGGATGCATACCTTTCGCAAGAGTGTATGCATGTAAGGGAATATAACAAAACTCAACTGTAATTAGAACTCTGTTCTCTGACTAACAATTATGAGTTATTATCCATTATACAACCTGCACATCCAAACTTACAGCATCTGGTATTCCTAAGCTTTCACCCATCTAGGTGTTGCTTAATTTTGGCGATCATATGTGAGCTGCTGTTTCAACAGGATGTGTCTTAAGCCTTACTTTTTTTTTAAGTCATTAAAAGTAAAAAATATTCAATGAAAGCACAAAAGAAATAAAAAAAAATGCCTTGTATTTACAGACTGGTCTCCCCTATTGTTCAATGAAATAATGTTTGCTTTTTGCTGCTTTGTGTTGCCTATTGTTAGCAAATCAACAAGAATTCAGACAAGGCTATTTCAGCTCTGTGTAAAAGCAACAAAAATAAGAAGAAAGAAAAACTAGTCCAAATATAATAAAAAATCAGTTGTATATCAAGCAAAACATATTTTTCTGGTGTTTTGCTTCTTAGGCTCTCAGCTGAAACATGCTTAGCAAATTTTATTAATTTGATTAACAAATCAACCGCAATTTCTTCATTGCTAATGGGATACTGCGACACTCACCTACCATAGTTTTCAGACAGAAGTTGACAGACAGACACAGGCTTGGTGTAAAACTATTTCTAGTTCCAGTTTATAATCATTTTTCTCCCCATGTCTATTGGTCTATTCTTCCCCCACCCCACGTCTATTGGTCTATTCTTCCCCCACCCCACGTCTATTGGTCTATTCTTTCCCCCCCACGTCTATTGGTCTATTCTTCCCCCACCCCACGTCTATTGGTCTATTCTTCTTCCCCCCATGTCTATTGGTCTATTCGCCCCCATGTATATTGGTCTATTCGCCCCCAAATGTCTATTGGTCTATTCCCCCCAAATGTCTATTGGTCTATTCCCCCCAAATGTCTATTGGTCTATTCCCCCAATGTCTATTGGTCTATTCTTTTCCTCTCTCTTGGTCTTTTCTTGTATGAGTGCTGTAGGGTGGTGTGGAGCCTCATACAAAGCTGGGAATGAACTCAAGCCAGACTGGAAATGCAGGTCCCATTTCAAACTAATCATTAAGTTAGTTTTGAAACGTGTACTAAATCACTTATAAATCTTAATATTTTCTGCTAAAGGTTAATCCTCGACTGTTTTAATGATAGTAATATCCTTTACTTAATAGTTCCTCTTGAACTCTGCCAGGTGGAGCAAGTCGCCTAAAAGACTCTAGTTGATTGAACTGCCTCCCCTTTGTTTTGGCCTGATGGTTATTGGCTGCTAAAAGGGAATCCGTAAACAAAGTTGAACAGGTTCTTATCAACTTGTACTATTTTTTTTTATCATTTCACCCAGAGGAAGGCAATAAAGCCATTAAGATGCAAGGAGTTACTGTTAACTGTTAATAGTGATTTATTTTTCATATTCTCTAACAGAATATGAGAAAAAATACTATTAAAGAGACAGAACAATGAAAGAGCAAGAATTACGAAGAGAGAAGATAATGATCAACATTGCATTTAAATTTTTGACCGAAGTTGATCGGGAAAGCAAGATACCAGAAGAGAGTTCCACAGGCAAGAAGTGTGAGAGATGAAACTATTAACATAGACATTAGGGTTACATCTAGCCATTTCAACTGCAAAATGACAAGACCTTGCCGCCAATCTAGATGTCTTCTTTTATGTGCCATGTCCTTTCAGGATGTAGACAATAATGGCTCTCCACCTCCTCCTGTCCTTGTAGCTCTCAATAAGTTTTTCTGTTTTTGTTATTTCTCCCAGACCCTATTCTGCCATCCACTAAATTAAGCCCATTAAGTATGGCATGCATTGCTTTCCCTTGTCTCTCTTTCAACCATGTGAGTATCAGATTTTCCAAGCCCTCCTTTCTCACTATGTGACCCAGAAATTTCAGCTGCCTCTTCCAGATGTTAAAGATAAGTTTCCTCTTTGTTTGCATCTTCTTCAAAACCTCATTGTTGCTCACATGTTTGGTCCATGGTATCATTAGCATCCTTCTGTAGAACTACATCTCTGTTGCCTCGAGTCTCTTCTTCATCCTTGAGGAGATTGTCCAACATTCGCTACCATAAAGGAACACAGATATCATGTAGTAATTCAGTACTCTTTGTTTGTTACCAACAAAAGCTTCCTGTCTCATAACACTCTGCCTAGCTTTTGGAATACGTCATTGGCCATCCCAATGCATCCTTGGGTCTCAGCATCACACTTTCTGTCTTCTGTCAGAACACTTCCCAGATATTTAAATTTCTACGGCTGCTTGATTATAGTGCTCCCAACCTGTAAATTGCATTTCTGACTCATCATTTTGCTAATGACCATGCATCCTGTTTTGTAGTTTATGCTTAGTCCCTCCTTCTTGCTCTCCTTTGCTACTTTCTGTAGGAGGTTTTATGGTTTCCTTTCTGTGTCTGCTACCAGCACTGTGTCATCTAGTAGTGCATTGAAATTCATAAAGCCTTGATATAATTGAGGAAATTTCATCAGAACATTGCCAGAGGAAAAAAGGTCTTGTCTACAGTATACCATGATGGTTAATGGCAGAAAAATATGGTGTGAGAGCATTCAGGCAGAATACATTTTTTAGAGGTACCTTGCTGTCCAGGGAGAATCAATAAAAAGTTGTTACTTCTACATCAGTGGTTGTCAACCTTTTTGCTGGAGCGGAACCACAAGGAAACATTCCAGTGGCTCGAGGAACCCCTGCAATAAATTGCCTTATGCAAAAAAAAAGCTTTCAATTATTAAAATAAAATAAAAATACTCATCTTCAGATTTATTTACAAAAAAGTACAAAGACAAACTGTAAAAATATTGTCTACGTACATACGCAATTTTAATTTTGCTTCTACGGTTATTACACATGTAATAAAAAATCTTCAGTTTAAATGGATTACATTTATTTTCATTAAAAATTCAATGAGAAACTTGAGCCTGATGTTTCTTGCACAAATCTTTAATACTGGGTCGTATTTTTGACAGACACACACGAAGTTCATCTTCCACAGAAAACAATTGTGCTCACTTCGTGTGCTTCATGGTTGTCAGAGCTGAAAATCCAAATTCACATAAGTAGGATGTTTCATTAAAATCCGACAATTATTTGATTTTTGTGAGAATTTCCAAATTAATGTGTTTGTCACCAAAAAAATTGGGTGATATAATTTTTACATTTTCCATTGTAAAACAGTTGTAACATTTGTTTAACCGCTAAGTCTAATCAAAACAAAACTTTCTGACAACATTTCGAAAATGTTTAAAGGGATAAAAAAATTTTTAAATGTAATTAAAAATTACTTTGATCTTTCCTCTTAATAAAAATATAAACATTTTGATGGAAAAAGGTTGTTTTATTAAGTTTGGGACGTTTTTTTTATTCATACTATGCTGTTTTGTTATTGATTTAGTGGAGATACCTAAAAACACATATCTGCACAGGAGAATTAAAAATTACTGTCAATCATAGTACTTGTGTAACTTCTTGCAGAACCCCTGGGCTTTACTGGCGGAACGCTAGGGTTCCATGGAACCCTGGTTGAAAAATCACTGCTCTACATAAACTTCCTCTTTATGTATATAGTGCATGATGCTTTTATGCACTCACTGAAAAAATTGTCTTTACTTTTACATGTTCCCTTACTACCCAATTAATGATCCTGTTTGAGGGAAAAAAATTTTTCTAGGTTAATGAATAGAGCTAAACAGGAACTTTGCAAAAGAAAAATCATTTTCACAAGGAATATTCTTTGGTCAAGCTGTTGAAAAAGAAGAAATTTAAATTTCTTATTTTTATTCTATGTCTCGTTTTTCAGTGGACAACTGGATATACAAAACTGAATATCTTTCCTTTTATTATTAAAATATGCAATGTTTTGGTTACAGCTTATGTAGGAGGCCTAGCTCGATGGAATTATTCCCAGCTTTGTCATTAATTCCTGTCTGAAAGAAAGGAAGAAATAATTTCACAGGAGACAGTTTGTATGACTGTGGACATCAATTTACTGACATGACCGTTATGTCAAGTAACCAAAATGATTGTCATTAAGAATTATAGTTGTATGCTTTATCTCAATTCCAAATATTCCTAAATGTTGCAACGTCAAGCCTGGTCACGGGTGACTGCTTAGGAATACCAGGTGTTGTAAGCTTGGATGTGCGGGTGGTGTAACGGATGATGGCTTGGAATTGTTTATCAGAGAACCGAGTTCCAATTCCAGTTATATTCCATTCCATTTGTTATATTCACTTATATACAAATAGTCTTGAGAAAATATAAAGCCACTTCTTATCTCCCCATCTATGGATTAATTAGTAAAACTTGTACCACTAAAACCATTATTATCTCCAAAAAATAAAATAAATTGCATAAAAAATATTTCTATTTTGGCATTAAATAACCCATAGAGATGTTGATATGCCACTAAATGAAAACAACCAAACAGATGTTGCAAGATAAATGTATGTTTGTTGAGAATATGTCCAGTTATTTAAAATACCTTGAGTGCTGGCTGTGCAGTCTGTTTAACTTGGCAACTGATTAGAGGTCACTTTGCTGTGCATGTGTAAGCAGACCCACTCCTGTGGGCTTACCCAAGTGATAATGAGACATTCAGTGAATATATGCCATTGTGCAACCATGGCATTTACAGTGACTGAATTGGTCTATTCTTTACATCACCAATGTTTATCAGCTCATTTACAACCCAGATTTAACTCTCGATGACTTTTGACTTTTCCCAAAGCTAAAATTGCTACCAAAAGACTGAATGAGACTAAAGACAGTATGATGAGATATTATTCTTCTATGTTCCATGTACCTTCAGAATGTGATCGGTCATGGCTCGCTACAGTATCCTATTCTTTGTAGCTCTTCATAAGGTTTCTTTTCACTATTGCTCTTAGTCTTTGTTCTGCAATCCATTTGCACAAGTTTGTTCAATAGGTTACTCGCTGTTTTCCTCTGTTCTTCAGTATGTCCTATGAGTGTCAAATTCTCCAATCCCTCCATCCTCATTATGTATCCCAGAAATTTCAGCTGTCTCTTTCTGATTTTGTGTATCAGCATCCTTCTTTGTTTCCATTTTCCTTTAATTTTCCTCATTAAATCATATATTCAGCCCATAGTATTCTCAGCATCCTTCTGTAGAAACACATATGTTGCTTAGAGTCTCTTCTTCATCTATGAAGAGTTGATCCAGAAAAAGGATTTTACAGATAGTTTTGAAAAATGAAAGAGATATTGGCTAATGTGAAGTCTCAAGTGGAATAATTGGAAGTGCAACAAGCTTCTGCTGTCTAAGGTATTTTTCTTTTTTAATTTAAGTAACTAGGCACTTTACAGACACAGCTTATATTATTGTGAAGCTGTTACACAAATTGCAATCAGGAAAGTAAATTTACAGTCAAGCTGAAGAACAAAGCCCAAGGCATTTTCTTTTCTTTCTCACTTCAACTCTCCTTTAAGGTTGGTATGCAAAAAAAACCCTTTAGCAGATTCATCAGTCACCAAAATGTCCGGTAAGCTTACAAATACAATAAATGTAACTGTGGACAAATATTTCTTAAATTAATCAGAAATTAAAAAGTACAACTCAAGTACAACTGCAGTAAGTAGACTTGAACAGGAAGGAATAATAATAATAATAAACCATTTGAGTTGAGTATAAAGCACAACAATGTTTATCTATTGACTAAAGTATAAACCTGACCAGTGTTTGCCTTTTTGGCTCGAGTATAAACTGAAGTCCCGTTTGCCTTTTTGGCTCGAGTATAAACTGAAGTCCCGTTTGCCTTTTTGGCTCGAGTATAAACTGAAGTCCCGTTTGCCTTTTTGGCTCGAGTATAAACTGAAGTCCCGTTTGCCTTTTTGGCTCGAGTATAAACTGAAGTCCCGTTTGCCTTTTTGGCTCAGTATAAACTGAAGTCCCGTTTGCCTTTTTGGCTCAGTATAAACTGAAGTCCCGTTTGCCTTTTTGGCTCGAGTATAAACTGAAGTCCCGTTTGCCTTTTGGCTCGAGTATAAACTGAAGTCCCGTTTGCCTTTTTGGCTCGAGTATAAACTGAAGTCCCGTTTGCCTTTTTGGCTCGAGTATAAACTGAAGTCCCGTTTGCCTTTTTGGCTCGAGTATAAACTGAAGTCCCGTTTGCCTTTTTGGCTCGAGTATAAAATGAATCCACTTTTGCCATTTAAGTAAATTACTTTTTACTGGAGATTTTGACATGAAATAATTTATTTATGCTGAAGGAGCATCTGACTGATGTAGCCATTGCCAGTAATTCCATGTTGATAATGTATCTTTCCATTTTGATAGTTGATTAACAAAGATGTCATCTCCATTTTTGATGAATGATGAATACTCCAAGCAAAAGTGAACGACAATTTAACAAATGATTAAAAAAGAAATCTGGTTTTACATGTGCAGTTTTTTCTCAATTTTCCCATGTTGGGCTGACTCAGCATAAATTGTATGAAATAGAAGCAAAATCCAGAGAATGCAATAGATGAAGACTTGCCAATAAAAATGGTCTCAGCTGTGTGAAGAGAAACACAATAGTGTCACATCATTCTCAAGTGGTCGTCTCTTTGCATAGCTTTGATGTAGAGGGTAGGAAGGGTCAGTTTCTGTACGCATGCTGGTGACATCATCAGATATATAATTTCTCACGTTCACCCAGAGGTAAGAGAAGATATAATATTGTCAGATGATTTATTTTTAGCATTATTTGTTCTCTACGCATATGTAACAGCACATACTTTCAGCTAAAGATATGGGTCTTTTATAACATGAACAAGAAATGTCTAACACGGGGATGAAGTCTGTCCAGAAAATATTAATATTAACAAAAAAAAAAAAAAAAAAAAAATAGCCTACCTAGGATAATGACAACTTGGTATACTGTTGTCAATTGGCTCCCTTAGGAACTGAGGCACAGTGAAGTAATGGATAGCAGCTCGGAATAAGGAATCGGAGAGCCGAGTTCAAATTCCAGTCAAATCTATTACATTCACTTACATGCTAATACCCTTGGGAAAGGTATGAATCCTACATGGCAACCTACTGCAGGAAAAAAAAATCTGCCTCGTCAGTCATGAAAGATACATGATCACCTAAGTATGTATTACACATGGCACATAATTGATATCACATACCAATCCACCACTCCTTTTCTTTGTTTCTAAAGAAATTACCCGTTTCTCAGCACATTGCTTAACTTTCAGAATGCTTCTTTCACTAGTCCAATGTTTTTACCCAATTCAGGCTAGAAATAGAACATTTCTACCCTGAATCAGCCATTTCTGTGGCCATTTTCTTTAAGACTCACCCTATTCATGGGATTTTCTGTAGAACCAAATTTCTGTTGCCTCCAGTTTTTTTTCTTTAACCGTGGGGAGATTGTCCAACATTCACTGTCATATAAGAGAACATATATCACACACAGGAGGCATGATGGAGTAATGTATAGTGGCTTGGATTGAGAAATCAGAGAGCCAAGTTCAAATTCCAGTTGAATCCATTACATTCACTTACGTGCTAATACTCTTGGGAAAGGTATGAATCCTTTTCTTCTCCCCTCAGCTATGGTAATACTCTTGGGAAAGGTATGAATCCTTTTCTTCTCCCCTCAGCTATGGTAATACTCTTGGGAAAGGTATGAATCCTTTTCTTCTCCCCTCAGCTATGGTAATACTCTTGGGAAAGGTATGAATCCTTTTCTTCTCCCCTCAGCTATGGTAATACTCTTGGGAAAGGTATGAATCCTTTTCTTCTCCCCTCAGCTATGGTAATACTCTTGGGAAAGGTATGAATCCTTTTCTTCTCCCCTCAGCTATGGTAATACTCTTGGGAAAGGTATGAATCCTTTTCTTCTCCCCTCAGCTATGGTAATACTCTTGGGAAAGGTATGAATCCTTTTCTTCTACCTTCAGCTATGAGTAATTAGCAGGATAGATTGGGTTCTATAGCCTTGGCTGGCAACTGGCCTCCCGCAGAAAGAAATGGCAACCTACTGCAGGAAAAAATCTACCTCATTAGTCATGTATCAAAAGATATATGATTGCCTAAGCATGTATCACACATGGCATATAACTGAATAGACCACTTAGCAAAACGGTCTGCAAAATCATTTTTCAGGATCAGCATCAGCTTCTTTCTCAGATTCTTCTCAAATCTGTTCCTCTGTCTCGGTCTGTTCATCGCAATTTATGTCCCTGGGGTGATTCTTATATTTTTCCAGACTCTGAGATGCTTTCTAAATTTTTATATGCTGAACAAAAAGATTCACATTAGCCTGACATTATGGACATGCCATAAGTAAAGAGCATAATGTCAGGCTAATATGAATCTCTGAAGTTGGCTGGAGAATGTATTTGGTTGAAACATTGTGGTAACAAGAAAAGAAATAAAGTATTGGTTCTAACTTTCCTTGAAATGAAATGACTCTTTTGAAGGAAATTATTCTCTGGTTTCAATCAGAACAGGAAAAAATAAGATTAATTCAGTCATTTATGTGCCATATATGATACACACTTGGGCAATCATGTATCTTTTGATACAGGACTGACAAGGCAGATTTTTACATTTCGGCAATTTTGTTCCAACTAAAAGAAATACATTTTTTTTTTAAGAGTAAGCGATGTTATTTTATTTATAATGGTGGTTAAGTAGTTATTTATCTTTAAGTGGAAAAAAAAAACAGCCATTTGAGTTAAAAATATAAAATACAAGATCATAAGCACCTTACTGTGGAAAATATCACAGAGCATTTTAATTGCAACAGCAGTGAGAATTATTCTTTTAATGACCCACGCTTGATTATGTACCAAATGATGATAAATACAAAGAAATAAAATAAAAAAGCAATTGATCAGTAATCTCGTCTTACAGACAATTATTTCCAACTCTCCACTAAATAAAATTGTAAATTAAAATTTAGTTTATAATTTTATAAAATATTACTTTTTAAAAAACTTATTTAATTTTAATAATTGCTCTTCTTAGTTTTAAAAAACTTGACTTATTGAGTTTTAAACTATTAAACATTTAAAGTAAAGACATTCACCAATATAAAATTACATATTTTTTTATGTTTTCTTCATTAATAACAAGCTGTTGGTATTCAGTCAGTTATGTGCCATGCGTGATACACACTTAGGCGATCATGTATCTTTTGATACATGACTGATGAGGCAGATTTTTTTTTTTTTTTGGCAGTAGTATGCCATTCCTTTCTGCAGTAGACTAGTTGCCATCCAAGGCTACAAAACCCGGTCTGTCCTGCTATTTACCCATAGCTGGAGGAAAAGTAGAGGATTCATACCTTTCTCAAGAGTATTAGCACATAAGAGAATATAATGGATTTGACAGGAATTTGAACTCGGCTTTCTGATTCCTCAATCCAAGCTGCTATACATTACTCTAATGTGGCTACTCTCTTCAATTTTGCCTTCAGAGTTTCAATAATGTGGTGCTGAGTAGAACATGCCTTACTCTCAAGAACTGCTCACAAACAATAGTCAAGAGTGTTGATATCTGTTGATGAGGAAGACCATTTGTGCTTGCTGATGAAGCCAGGACAGTTGTCTCTGTGGCATTGCAGTGCCACAGAAATTTCTGATCCGTTTCCTTGTAGATTATACATTCAGTTATGTGCCATGCGTGATACACACTTAGGCAATCACGAATCTTTTGATACGACTGATGAGGCAGATTTTTTTCCCGCAGTAGGTTGCCATTTGTTTCTGCGGTAGACCAGTTGCCATCCAATGCTATAGAACCTGGCTTGTCCTGCTATTTACCCATAGCTAGGAGGGAGTAGAGGATTAATACCTTTCCCAAGAGTATTAGCACATAAGTGAATGTAATGGATTTGACTGGAAGTCAAATTCGGCTCTCCGATTCCTCAATCCCAGCCACTATCCATTACCCCACTGTGCCTTCTCCTAAGATTGATTATTTTGCGCTGGGAGAAACAGCATTTATTCTACTATGAGAATGTAACATTCCAGAAAGGATTTGATCAGATTGTGTAAAAATAAGTGCATCATTTTTTAGTTATAACTTTGATTTTCTTTGTACATTGAGAAATAAATATGAAATTCTTCCTTCATATTTTATTTTATTGTCTTGAAGTCAGAATACTATAACCGTCTGACTGTATCCCTTTTGCATGGGAACACAGCTCTTACTTTGTGAACTATTTGCTTTATTACTATTGCTTTTCCTAGTTTTGAATTTCATATATATTTTTTGTTTAGTATTATTTTACCCAGTTCTTTTTCTTTATTTAGTTATTATTTATGGGGAACTTTGTCAATTCTGCTTGTTGTGCATTTTTGTCAATTACACTTAACCATGGCACATTACTCCACAGAAACAACTCACTGAAATGGTACTGGATACTTTGATGACAATTTGTGCATATGTGTGAATCACACTGAGTATTTACAGAAATATTTAACTTTCTGTTGTAGCATACCTACAGACGAGAATGGCGATGTCCCCATTCACATAAATACTGTAGTAAATATTGTATGTTGGTCTGCAGTTGGAGATTTGTCTCCAGTTGTGCCTCCGAGCAGAGAGGATCCCCAGAAAAATGCTATGTCAAAGGACAGAGTCTCATTTTGGGAAACAGCTAGCCAATCCTGTTTATACGGGATCTATGGGAAATTTTTGGCCGAACCTATGAGCTCGGATACCCCACATTAAATTCAGCCTTGTGCGACATCTGAATGCATGGGGTAGTTGGTAGATATCCTGCAGTTGGAGATTCATTGTGGAATTCATTTGACTCACTTATAGCAGTTGACTACTACTTCTACGTGCCGCTGGTGAATCTTATATGTGTTGTTCTTGTCCTAAGTATTATTGTTCATTACCAACCTTCATTTGATTATTCTATTCAGTAACCTTCCCTCGGTTACAACACTTTCTTTTAATACTGTGGGGCATTGGCACATCATTAGTACCATAGGGTTTTCAGACACAAATATAATGTATATTGCTATCTATAAAAGGCAGGATGTGTGTGTGTGTGTGTGTGTGTGTGAGTAACGAATGCACGGCCGCAATTTTCAACGGATTTGCACCAAAATTTACATGCACAAAGTTAGCGGGAAGGCCAAGACTGACTTTGCATTTCACAACTTCCATCAATAGTAGAAATAATCGATTTTTTCATGCTTCTACGGCAGTTTTCATGTAGTTTGCCACCATTTTCTACTGGCCAGTGTGAGAGCCTATAGCTGGCTGCCACGAATAGGCAGGAAGATTCTATTGGCCAGCGTGAGAGCCAACAGCTGACAGACATGAATGTTAACTAGCATGCTAGCATGCAAAACAAATCGATAGCTGCATTCGTCACAATTTAAATCTGCATGGCACTTTACTCCAATTGGCTCATTTGCTTGCTTAAACTCAACATTGATTCTGATTCCGCAGAACTGGGTTGGGTGTGAAAAAGTATTTGTTGTTAACATTCTTTTTTTTTTTCATTTGGTTTTTCCAGTTCTGAGTCCTTTTTTTAAAGCTGATCGTTTTGTGTTCATTTTGTTTAGTTCTTTTTTGTAACAGATTTAATGTTTAGTATAGAGCTTAGAAAAAAAATTCGCAGTGTGAGATAGGCAAGAAGTAAGGCATGTAGCAAAATCAGCACGGCAAAGGGCACTCCTTTAAAGGCCAGGAAGGGCAAAAATATTTTAAGTGATAGTGATTGCTGTATTAGTCGTACGATTTTTGAATCAAGGACGGGCAACCTATTTCTTAATTTTGTTGTTAAATATTATTTTTATTGGATTGTTGGATTTACCAATTATATGTGGGTGGCCTCAATAGTACATACCACAAGTACAAATATTTACTCAAATTTTAAAAACAATAAATAAAGATGACTAGGGAAAAGAGCAGAAGAATGTACATGAAGGTTTTAGAGAAAGAGAACATGTTAACTGTTAAGGGAACTTACCTTTAACGATAATGGACTCTTCCTGACACTAGAAATACTGCACCTCTCAAGAGGTATAATGAATGAATGGTGTAACAGTTCACTCTAAACCAGACGGACAGTCATTACTAACACCTTCAACTTCTTGTACTATATTTCTGTTGTAATATATTTTTGTTATTCTACTCTTGTGTTCGTGTTGTTCTTCCTTTGTTCTAACCTTGGACCATAACTGTGGTGCGAGGATATTGGACCATAACATTAACAAAGTGTAAAAATACTTTCTCTCTGACCCAGAAAAGGAAAGCTAGAGAATGTTATAAAAATCTATAATTACTCAGGAATCATGCACATTCTGTTGCAAAAGGCTATGTTTTTCCTGTGTGTCCAGAAGCATGCTCTCTTCACAGCATCAATCCTAAAACTGTTTTTTGTACAGAGCATATCAGTTTTGAGTTCATTTACTTTCTTTGTACATTGAAGACAACATGAAATTTTTATTTTAACCATGTTATGTATTGTAATAGAGTCCTTCAATAAAAAAAATTATATATATATATATATATATATATATATATATATATATATATATTTGTGTATGCACGTACGTGAATCACACTGGGTGTTCATACAAACATTTAACATTATCCTTGTTATTATCACAATGTTTTAGTTATGTGTCCACCAGCCTCCTTCAGGAGGATTTCTGAGTGGACTAATGCATGTGTTCATGAATTTAGTGACAGTAATAAGGAGTTGAATTTCTGTGCTGGATGATACAGCCTTAGACTCAATGGAAACAGGGTAAACAATAACTAAGCATTATAAAATAGGGACCAGATAAATATAATAATAATCCCTAAATATAGACAGCAGAATGAGAACTATCTACTCCCATAGATTAAATAAAGCGTTCAGTATGAAATTACCTGAAGGTTATATTTTCAGCTCTAATAATATAATCTAATTTTTGGCTTTCCTTTTGATAAGTAGTGTTCTCTTAATATTTGCAGTGTTTTTCTGCCATTGTCAGGGCCTCTCTCTCAATAAAAAAACAGACTTCGCTCATTGAGAAATTCAATTAATTCAGCAAACATGTTTATATTCTTGTCAATGGGATGATCAAATGGGGCTAGGATAGTTTTGTGTAATTTCTGGATTCTCATATATACTAAAATTTTTACTTCCCATATTTCATATTTGGATTCATCACCTTTAAAACTTTAGTAATGTCAACAAACACTCGTTGCTACTTTTGTAATGTCAACAAATACTCATTGTCAGTTTCATAATGCTCGTTGTAGTAGAGACTTTGTAATTGTAGATACAATTTGTAGTACACCATTGAACAATGCTGGTGTCAGACACCATCGAATATCACTCGCACTAATAGTACTTGCTTGATAATACTAAAAAAAAAGTAACCACCAAATAGTGATCCGTATAGTGAATAGTATAGTGATAGAGGATAGTGTAGGAAGAGTGATCTGTATTGTAATAGAGGATAGAGTAGAAATAGTGATCAATTAGATGCCACACTGATTCCCATATTCCCATATATACATTTCCTTTGCGATCACGTGGTCTACTTATTAGAAATGGAATCACCTGTGTTTGCAAATTGGTGGTCTATGTTCAAACTACAGTATCGGCAGTGACACTTTATTCCTATATAACAGAAACAGAATCTGTGTCTGAGCCTGTAGAGTAACTGGCCATGGTTAAATGTAATTGGCAGAAATGCTGAACAAACAGAATTGACAAAGTTTACAATAAACAATAAAAGAGAAAAAATAGAAAACAGAACAAAACTAATACTGAGCAAACAATATATGCATGGCAACACAACAGTAATAAAGCAATAAGTTCACAAACTAGAATGGTGTTAACACATAAAATAACACAGACAAGTGAACACAGTGTTCTGACTTCAAGATAAGAATGAACAGAACTAAGCCAAATGAGACTGAGAAGTGGCCTATCTTATTGGCTAGGAAGAAATCCCAGCAGGCATCAATATGATTTGCCTATCAATTTGGTGAGGGGGATGTTTTTGCAGTCATTCCCAACAGGATCGGAACCAACATCAGTGGATATCTGAATAAGGCCAGAGGGTGCAATGGCCAAAGTGTTGTGATAATAACAACAAAGATGATGATATTAGTCCAAATATAAATATTGATAGGTACTTATTCCAGAAATTTTAGTAGAAACCTTATCTGTTAGTTCTGTAGATGATTATTATAGCATTAGTATTGGGGGGTTTTCAAACAATCCCATTTAAAATATAGATATAACATTCACTTATTAGTTTCCTTATATATATATATATATAATAAAAAGGCTTAAACACTAATATTCCATGGTCATGATTTATTCCATTGGAATCATAAATACGATCCAATTCATCAGACCTACAAATTCAAAAACAGAAAAAACAACTCCGGAAATAAAAACAGAATTTAGAATTTTATCTACCTGGATTCTATCCTCTTGGATTTTTTTTATTCATAAAATATACATGTATGTGTATGCACCTATGTATATATATTTATATATTTTGATATGTATGTGTATTTTCCATTATATATATATATATATATATATATATATATATATATATATATATATATATATATATATATATAATTCATTCAAGTCTGAAAAAACCTCAACAGAATGCAGAAAGCACTGGACAGCTGTTTCGTCCTATATTTGGGACTCATGAGCAGTGCGCATCCACTACCGAGAATTGAAACCCTGACAGTTCGTTGTCAAGCAAACATCATACCAACTGTTCCACGGGCACCGGTGATGAAGAGATTGCAAATCAGACTCAATATAGCGCCACTCGCTCACATATTCCGTGGTGTAACTCTTACTGAGTTCTCCGTTTTTATATATATATATATATATATATATATATATATATATATATAAATAAAATGTCTTGAGTGTTCTGTTTTTTATTTGATAAATGAAGCCCAAAATTTCAGCCATTGTGCTGAAGAGCACAATGGCTGAAATTTTGGGCTTCTTTCTTGGGTGGATATTGATGTGGGTAACAACCTACAGGGAATTCTGAACAGGATCCTTTATTTAATCCATGGAGATAGAATGCACATATCTAGTGACATCTCATCTAGTTCTTATTTTTAGTACTGCTCATTTATTGCTCGTCTATTTGCACCAAGTCCAAGTACACGCTACCTGGTCCAGGGATTGAACCTACAATTACTATGTTGCAAAATTCAAAGTAGTGTTTAATAGGACTCAGTGGGAACAGCCAAAGAAATAACTAAGCAGTATTAAAAGTAAAATGCAGAGTAAGCAGATGGCATATTATAGGACCCACTGACAGGCCACATAGCTTTTAGCTTGAAGTTTACTGCAAAAGAGACTTGTGCAACATCACCCTCACCCTAATAATGGTATACAAGTTAATAATCAAGATGACTGGTTAAAATACTAAGAGAATTAAATTCAGGTTAAGTTTCATATCAATTCTGATTTTGTTAAGCTTACCGCTTATGCTAGTCTGAAAGGATATAAGAAAAAGAAAGACATTATGAAGGGGAGAGAACAACGAATAAACAGGAATTAAGAAGGAAAAGATAATGATTGATACTGTGTGAAGTGCTGTGTGTTGGAAATTGTAAGAAAGGAAAAGAAATTGATTTACCAAAACACAGAGCTAAATCACAAACAAATATTTAATTTACTAAAACACAACATAAAATATATACAAGATATACAATTGAGACATACAAAAACAGAAAACACAGAGTTTAAGGGCGAAGTGTTATTAGGGAGAAGGAAGGAGAGTCAAGTCTTTACCATGTTAGGGCTAGCGAAGTAATCTAAGTGTTAACTGGAAATCCACAAATGTGAGTATATATTAAATAATTGGTAGTTTGGTCAATGAAAAATAGTCAAAACTATTTACCAGAATTGTTCCATGTGGTTCTCTTTTGGGGCTTTTGTTGGTCGGCAACTTTTCATAGAGATTCTTTCGGCTGGATATAATAATCCTCGAATCAAAAAGCCGGAATTGATACTGGCAGAAGTTTCTTTTCACAACTGACAACCCTTTTCCAAAAACCTATTTTTAAAGGCGTTAGCACCTAATTAGCATATTTCTAGATGTTTCTCGAATCAGCTAGATTTTTCTTGAATATACTGGAATGATCTAGAATCTTCCAAATGTTCTATTTCTAATTTCTCTATTTTACAACTACTTCATGAATGAAAACTTTTGTGCATTAACAAGTAGGACTCGGTAGAATCCCTACTATAGAAATGCAGCCTCGTAACAAAAGCAAAGACAGAAATAAACACCAAGACAGTCAAACACCAAATGACAAAAAAAAAAAAAAAATGGTTTCTGAGTTGGAGGATTGTGTATTCTTCTGATTAATAAATTAATCCTTTGAAAACATTTAACATTTTTCAACCAACAGGTCACATTCCCGGCAACAATAGAAAACATGCTTCATGATCCCTTTGAAGGGTATTTAAGCAAAGTTTCTAGATGAACAAAAGAGTGAGAAGAGACAACATATGCAACACTTCATGGTGTTCAGCTTTAAAAAGAAATTACTCATTCATCCATCCATCATCCTCACCAAGCTACATGACACTTACACTTCCCTCTTCTTTCTCACACATGCAAAGAAATAACACAAACTACAAGCGAGACCTGTAAGAACTTTAACACTTATACACACTAAGAATAATTTAGCCGTAAAAAACACAAAAATAAAAATATTTTATATTTAAACACCTTTTTCTTTGTTGTGGGTTGATTCAAATTGCATTTAAATTTTTGAAGATAAAAGTTGATTGTAAAGCAAGAGCTAGAAGAGAGAAGAAACTGTTAGCATAGAACTTAGTTACATCTAGCAATTTCAGCAATAAAATGAGACCTAGCTGCCAATCTAGTACTCTATTTAAATTCATGAAGTTGTGGTACCAAAGAGGAAATTAATGGTATATAATTTGTGTGCATGTATCAGCAATGTCTCTCAATCTTTAAGATTGATTGGATTGATGCATTAATTATTTGAAATGTCTTCAATGAGAATAATAGAAACACTAGAACTGGTTGTTGTTGGTCTGAGAAAACTATGAAAGCAGGAGTCGTGCTGGTCAAACTATGGCAGCTATTGTTCCAAATAAGAATTGCTGTTGAGCTACGATAGCAATCACTATTGTCTCTATGACAGCACCACCTGCCAATTGTATGAATTAGCCCAAGTTATTTTTTTTCAGGATTAATCCTCTTATCAGTCCAACCAATAATACTGCAGACAAATGTCTACATGGCATAGAACCAGATCTGATATGTGTGTCTGGAAATTCATTCACTGGTTTTGATTATTTCATGACAGCTGCCATGTTTCGTTAAGAGTCAGTTGATGCAAAAGGCTTTTACTTTTTGCTTAATTTTGTGCATTTTCATAGTTTTTCTCTCTTTCTCATCTTCAGCCAACAAAGATGCTATGGAAATGGTTCCTTCTTGTTTGTGAAATTAGATGCACTTTTTACTTGTCACTGAGAAAAGAAATTTTGCAACCGTTAACTGATGAAGACTTCTTTCATATGTAAAATGATAGAATTGTTTTTTGTAGGTTTGCAGGCCAAAAATGGACTTAATATGCCCCCACTTTTCAGTTAATACTTCATTCAGAGCCAGTGCATACTACCTCTGAACACCCTGACAGGTGGGAGAAAACTTGATTAGGGACCTCATTATCTTATGTTTTTAGGGGGGGGGGTCCGAATCCATGAATTTATTTTGCTCATGCTAATTCTAAACAAAAAAAAAAAAAAAAAACTATATAAAACTCATTATTTTTTATCCATAATGTTGAATGTATTAAAATTATTCAACTTTTTTAACAAGAAAAATCTCAGGTTTAAAATTTTTAAGAAAAATCTTAAAAATTGCCTCAAAACACTGTAGATTTAAGACGGAATGATCAATTATGACATGTCTCTAATTTGTATTTAGATACACTATATTTATTTAAAATTTTTCTACTTGAATTGTTCACCTATATTGTATATGATCCATTAATGTGCATAATTAGCTTACAATAAAATCTGTATTTTATGTTATGAAAATTGAGATGTAATATAGTAGTAGGGAGATCATAGATTTGGAAGCCAGGGGGTGTATCATAGATTGGTGGGGGTTTAATTTATTTATTTTATTTACTTGTTTATTGATCTTTTTTCTTTTTTTTTTAAACAGATTTAGTTATTGAGAGTTGACAAAATGTCATCTTATCAGGGGATTTGCTAAAAGTTTCACTATTGATTGACAGTTTTCTTCATTGCATTTGGGCATGTTCTGTTGGTTTGAGCCAGATAGGGCAAATTTAGAAAAAATATTATTGCTGAAAGTTAAAAATGCTTAAGAAAAAAATCTAAATATTTAATAAAATAAATCATAAAAGCCTTAAAACCATATTTGTTTTCCTCAGATCAATTTTTAAATATGGTTTCGAGCAAATGAACCCGGTAGGTTATAAAGGAGGGTATCCTTCATCTGATCTCATTGCAGCAACACAATTTCTCACACATCCTTAGGGGATAAATAGATTCTTTTTCCTTTCAAGTCAATTTCAAGACCAGAGTTCTTAGGAATCTTGTCTCTAGTTCATCTTTGAATCAATTTAACAACCAAATTTTTTCAAGATTTCTGTCTTCAGCCTACCTTTGAATTGGCAAACATAAAATTTTGTTAGTGATTTTAGATAATCATAAAAGTAGAGTCCTTTGAAAAATTGATCACCCAAAAGTTGAATGGGAGGCATCGTTTTCTGTAGGATGGATAGGGGTGGTGGGATCCCAGCCAATATCCATATTATGATTCAGTTAGGAAGGAAGTCAGCAGTCAGAGAGTTGGAGAGTGAGGAGGAAAAGACCAGCCATGAGCAAGTCACTGAGACAGTCAGGTACCGAGTGTAAGGGTCCTTTCACTGTGGACGGAAGTTAGTAAGATAGCAGTTCACCTCATGCCCAGGTGTAATGTGCTTCTCATTGAGCTATTGTTCCCTGTTCCAGTGATACCAAAAATGTAATATTCCTGGCAGGCATTGTCATGTGGTGCCTTTATTGATCTCCATAGTCATTGCATGTAGATATAATCATGCATGGAAGTAACCAGATGTTACTGGGTTTCACACAATGGTTGTTTGGGTTACTGCTGGGAATTCAGATATCAATCTCAACAAGCCATGTTAACTTCTTTATCTCTCTTGAAAACCAATTTCACAAACCAAACCAATAACAAATTTCATGAAAACAATTAGGACTTAAAACCACATGAGGCATTATTAAGCTATGTAGTCTGGATGATGATTTTTCAACATGGAAATTTTTTCTAGTAATAAATCATCATAAAATAATTAACCTTATTACTAGCACTGTATTCTTGTCTATTTGGGTTTGTGTCTATGTGTTCATTAGTGGCAGGAGCAATAAATGAGAACAATCTATGAACAAACCTCATCTTCCAGTCATCTACTCTCTGTGATCCCATCTGTGTACATTATGCCTATATATGGAAGTTTACACCACCCTAACATTGATTTACTGCATATTTGTTAAGATATTCATATGGCCTCCTTTTGTTCAGTAACATAGAACCCTTTTCTGAATGCATACAAGTTTAACCTCAATCCTAAATTTTGCTAAGAAAATGAATGAACATATCAAGAAATCTTTGAAATTTTGAAAATTTCAAAAGATCTTTATGATATTGCCCCAGAGGCAACCAAGTAGGTCTTCTTAAATCTTAATCAATGCTCCTTGGTTTATTTTAAGTTTAAAATCATCCTGGAACCTCATTTTATGGCTTCTAATTATTATTTTTAATCCATTCTTTATTTATTTATTTTCCTTGAAACCTCATTAATTCCCTGGAGGTTTTTCATTCTTTAACTAATATTTATTGCTTTAAATTGCCACTAAGCTTTCTTCAGTGAAACTGAAGCAGGGTAATCTGATTTTTTTGTTAGAATCCTGGGGAAATTTTATGACAAAGTGGAAAATGTTTGTGACATATTTCATCCTTCAGGACTTCAGACTAATTTTGTTATGTTGATAGGACTATACATGCACATGGTAGAGGGGTGCTGAAAATTTTAGAATTTTTTTTTCCAACCAAATTCATTTAGAGTTTTTTTCTTTTCATCACTTTTGTAAGTAGGTATTCCTCACTGTGATATTAGATCTGCCAGGAATGCTGAAATGTAAAAGCCATGGTACAAATTTACTGTAGATGACCTTGCAATTAAGACACTCTCTAGACATTTACATCGTCAATTATTTACTCATTTGATCATGGTAACATTTTTCACGTCAAAGTTGTGGTCAGTCTCATTATGATGGACAACTAATGCACATTTGATGCATTATTTTATAAAAGGTCCCTTTTGTGTTCATATAATCTTTTATTTAGATTCCTTGGGGTTTCTCCTATGTATTGCAGGTGATGGAGTAAACTTCTCCTTCATGCTTTACTTTATGGGTTTTGTTGTATCCTTAAAGAGGTTACAAACAGACAAAGATGGTACTCGAGTGAAAGGAACAGCAACACAGGCATAGATGAAACAAAGAGAGGTTTATTGTGAAAGAGAATACACTACTGAAAGACAGGGAATCGGCTAACAGGCTAGTAATTCCCAAAGCAAGTCTGCCAGGTATATCCTGTACACCCTATATATATCTACTGATATAGTCAATCCACATATGCAATAGGAAGAGTGGGACATTCCATTACCACAGTTTTGTTAAGTTACAAACCTGAAATACTAGTTTCTTTTTGTTAGAAACATAAAATTTTTTACTTAGAAACCTATGTAGCGAACCGTGGGTTTACATGTTGTTAAATTAGGAACACGTGCATTTATTCCTGCTAGAAGAAGGTCAACTACAAGAACATGGCATAAAGAAGTGTAAAGAAAACCAACAAGACCAATATATAGATACAAACAAGTATATGTATTAAACAACAAAATTTACAATGGACATAGACATTAACATTTGTGTGTGAACATAAAGAGTTTGTATTTTGGTGAATGTTCATACGTATGTGTGTATAATGTTCATGGTGTCTCCCACAAGTAGGAAGACACAATGTTCTGCAAGAGCTTACACTGTAGATGTGTTTTCTGAAAATGAAGAAATGAAACAGAGGACGAGACAAGAAATCACTCAGTATTTATAGTATAGGGAGAGCGACCCCAAGTGAAGAATTTGGACAATTAAGGAGCAGTTAACTCCGGCACCTATACCATATTTTTTGCTAGAAACCTGTAATATAGGTACTGCCCAATAAACAGCTAAAGTTTAAAATGATTTTTTAAAAATGAAAAATCTTTCTTGAAGCTTTTATTTTAGTTTAATATTTTATTTTAATATTTCCAATAAGCAAAATACTTTGCTGTATTTCAAAACTAATTTAAAATGATTGGAAGGTGTTTATTTTTTTTTAATTTCCAAAAATGTCTGATTTAACAAGATTTACAATTCTCTCAGCACAAAGTACATTTTCTTTATTAAAAAAATTCTTTCTAAAATAAAACCTATCTCAAACTTTATTTATGGAATATTAGCAGATTTTAAATTAAATATTACTTTTTAGTTTAATTGCAGAAATGCATTTTTTAACATGGCGGTGAATGTTTTTATGAGGTCTGGACAGCTCTATTGACAGCTGGAAATTTAACTTTTTTTCTATGAGATATATATATATATATATATAAATTAGTTGATGTATAATGTGTGCGCCTTCTTTTTTATAATTTTTTTTTTTTTTAACTACCTAGTAATCTTGAAAATTTAGGAAAATATTCTAAGTAATCTAATATCTTAGTGGATTTTAGGTACTTTGGCTTTAAATTTACTTTCAGTGTAACCCGGATATAAGAGAGTTGTCGGGACTGGAGAAGAAGTCTCTTATATCTGGGTTTCTCTTATATCCGGGTTTGGTCAAATTTATATACATTAACACAAGCACTAATTTGGGACCATAGAAAATCTCATATCCGGGTTTCTCTTATATCCGGGTTACACTGTACTCATAATGTCATCTATGACCGTATTTACAAAAATTGGCACGTTTAACACGCACAAAATCAAAATTCTTTTCAAAATAGTGTGGGGGTGGAGACTTTCATTGATTAGTAAATATTGTTTTTAATAACAATATCACCGGGAAATTTATGCAGAATTTTAAAACATTGTAAACTTTCTAATTAAAATGTAAAAAAATGGAAGAAACAATTCTTGTAAAAATTCCTTATTCATTGAACAAATTTTTTTTAAGAAAATATTATTCATAGAAGCAATAATGTCTTAGTTTTTTATTGCAATTTTTATTTAACAATTCAGAGGAAAATTTAGGTAAATGGGTGTCCTGTTTTGTTTTAGTTTTACAAAAAGAAATTGATTACTTAATGATCTTTTAAATTTTCCAAAGACTTCTGCTTTACAAGCAACAGAAAAAAGAATTTCTTTAAATTTCATTTTAAAATTAAGCGAGGTGGCGGAGTAACATATGTAAAAAAAAAATATATTTTAAACCAAGTTTTTCTAAAAAAGAAACGTTGCAAAAATAAATTCATCCATTTGTGAATAAGTTTTGAAAGTTTCATTAAAATCCGACAATTACTTGATTTTGTCAAGAATTTCCAAATCAGTTTTGCGGTAAAAACCCAAAAAAGGCGTTTTTAAAATATCCTAAGATTCACCCGCTGTTGGAAGAAAAAAAGATTTTTAAACCAACATTTTCCAAAGGTTCTAAAAAAAAAAAATAAAAAATGAAAATAATTTAATAATCAAAAAAATCATGTGGTCTTTCCTCCTAATAACAAAAATGCTGACGATCGGATAAGTGAAACTGTTTTTATTAAGTTTGGGGCATTTTTTTTTTTTTTTCATGTAAGCAGAAGCTCATTTTCATTTTAGTCAAAAGGGTGTAAGGTTTCATTAGAAACCTTTTTACAAGATCTCTTTTCAAAAACTTAGAATACCAATTTAAAATATATATAATATCAGATTTTTTTAAAAAGATCTAAAACTAATTTACCATTTTTTTAATACCAGATTTTACGGTGGACATAAATAAATCCCAGCAGCACGCTGTAAGCGCATCATGTCGCCGTAAGAGTTTTCTCCCCTGAAGCCGCATGCGCATTGTGTCGTCATGAGACGCGTGTTTATTTATAAACACTTCGCAAAGTTTATTTCCGGTATTTTCAGCTGAAAACAACCGACTTGCGATTCAGAACGAGGCTAAGCTTCCGTTTTCTAACGCCAGTTGCATTATTTTTCAATCGACACGTGGTATAGAAATGTTTTTAAATTGAACGCGAGTTTTTTTTTTTGTTTTTTTTTTTTTTTATATCTCTATACGGACGAGAATGACCTCACCTGCATTTGATGAAGCTTTTCTTGAAGAAATCTTCTTCGATTCGGACTCTGAAGATGATTCTCAGGTATTTACCCAGGTAGATATCGATGATGATAGTGAGGAGGACGATTACATCGATGATAGTGATATCGAAAATGGTGATGTACCGAGCCGATATTATCATTCATGGCTGACGGATTTTAAGGAAATTACTGGCCCCAAGGAGGTACCTGATGACATTTCCGAGGGGCAGCTATTTCGTTTCTTCATAAATGACGAAATAATAACATTGTTTGTCAATGAGACAAATCTATATGCTAATCAAATGAAGGAAAGTCGGGGTCCAAATGCTAGCGTTTATTCGTATACCAACACATGGAGGGACGTCACTTTCGATGACATGAAGGCATTTGTAGCTATTTTACTTCTAATTGGACTTACGAAACGCTCATCATTTGAATTATACTGGACCAATGATGACATCATCGAGATGCCAGGCTTCAGGTACATCATGCCAAGAGACAGATTCCTTAGCATCTTGTCTTTTTTCCATCTTTCGGACAACTCAAAAGCAAAACCAAGAAATCACCCTGAGCATGATAGAGCACAAAAAATCCGACCACTTTTAGAAAAACTTGTACCACTTTGGCAGAAATACTTTTATCCCGCAAAAGAACTTTCAGTGATTGAAAGTATAATTCCTGCCAAAGGAAGAATAGGCCAACTGGTCTATATGCCAGCAAAATCAAACAAGTGGGGCCTAAAAGCCTGGGGGCTGACTGACGCGAAAACCGGCTATATCTACAACTGGCACCTGTACTTGGGCGGAGAAACGGACCAGACATCAAGGGCAGTTAATGTTCCGTATCAAGTCATTTCCTCCCTCTCAGAGGATGTGCAAAATAAAGGGCATGTCATTTACATGGACAATTTTTTCTCATCACCGGCATTATTTCACTACCTAGCCCAACATGGGACAGGAGCATGCGGCACACTACGTGTAAATCGCCAAGGTGTGCCTCATGAAATAAAAACAGCAAATCCACGAGCAGGTGAGCCCCCCGTCACACACAGAGATGGATACATTTTGTATATTTCTTGGTATGACGAAAAGCCAGTGAATCTTTTGACAACTGTACACTCTGCAGAGACCTTCAGAAAAATCGTTAAGCCGAAACGTCATGAAAATCATACTATGATTGTGTACATACCCTGGGCTATGCAGTCCTTCTCTCAGCACATGGGAGGGATAGGGAGCACAGACAAACAGATGTCATACATGGTGCAGCACAGATGTACCAAGTGGTGGAAGAGAGTTTTCTTTTATCTTCTTGAAGTATGTTTCTGCAATGCTCTGGTCATTTGGAAAGCCAAGTCAGCTCGCCGGGTCAATACCGCAAAGTTCAGGCTGAGGATTGTGCATTCTCTACTGGAAGGTTACCAATCAGATGTATCTCACAGGAGAGGTAGGAGAGTAGAGGACCCCCCAGCAAGGCTGGTATTAACAGAACACCACCTTATTATCAACCCCAAGCGCCTTAAATCTGGCAGGCCTTCTCGTCCAGATTGTGCTGTATGTTCAAATAGAGACAAGAAGCGCCACCAGACTCAGTTTGTGTGCAGAAAGTGTGATGTGGCACTCTGCCCATACCCCTGCTTCCAGAGGTACCACAGTCTGGTGGATTACAAGATAGACTGTAGCCAAGAACTCCATAAAGAGTGATCAAAAAAGTATGTCAGCACACTTGTGTTTTTTCAATGTCAAATCATACATGCAAAACAATGCATTACATAATATTAGTAATCCATTTCTTCAGTATACAAAAAAAAAAAATCAAGTCTGTACACACAATGCAAAAAAAAAAAGAATTTTAAAACAGTAAGGTGCTTGTGTTTTTTCAATCCTCAAAGAAAAAACAAAATTATTTGTGGGTTATCTGTCGCCACTTTTTAAATTAATTTTTCAAATACAGATGTGTAAAGATATACTATCCCAAGATTGTTTAACAGTCTGAAAAAAAAAAAAAAACATTTCAAATACCACATCTAACTTTATAAAAGATCACCAATATATAAATTAAAAAATGGTGACATCTAACCAACAGATACCAAAAATAAAAATAAAAAATGTAGTAGCAGGTAGAACAATTCTAGATTTCTTTTTCTTTATTGATTCGTTTCCTATAGCTTATCAAATCATTTCAGATTACTTAAAGTCAGAATATATTTTTAGATAATAAGATATACTATCCCAAAGATTTTTTTAGGATTCAAAAAGAAAAGAAAACATTTTAAATACTACATCTAACTTTATAAAAGATCACCAATACGTAAATTACAAAGTGGCAATAGATAACCTACAAGTACCAAAATGTAAATTATTTAAAGCCAGAACATATTTTTAGATTGTAAGTTTTTTTTTTTTTTTTGGTGGGAGATATAATAATGGTTTAGTGATATAAGTTTTATAATTAACCCATAGCTGGTAGGAGAAGAGATGGATTTTCTAAAATTCCATAAAACATTAGATTGCAGGGAATATTTTTAAGATTACTTAATACTAAGGGTATTTGCATGTAAGTTAATATAATGGGAATCAAAACTCAGCTGACTAACAATTATAAGTCATTATCCATTACACCACTCACACATTCAAAATTACAGCACCTGGTATTCCCAAGCAGTCACCCATCTAGGTATTGACCAGGCCCAACATTGCTTGACTTCAGTGATCATACAGTAACCAATGTTCCAATATTATGTGGCCATAATTCCAGAAAATGCTAAAAAGTAATCTTATTATCTTTTCTCACATATTCTAAAATAAAAAATGCAATAAAACTAAGACATTAATTAAAGAAGCTTTAATCTCTTTTATGAATATATATTAAAGACAATATTGTTTTTAAAAAATTATGCCAAAAATGAATTTTTACAAGATTTGTTTTCTTTTTTTTTTCTTTTTTTACAATTAGGATAATTTATAAAGTTTTTAAATCTTAAAATTCAATTTCACTGGTGTAACTTTTAGGAAAGACTGTTTTTAAGTAAAACTATATTTACTAATCATATCATAAAGCTTATTAGAATCTGACAACCCGAATATTTTTAAAAGAATTTTTTTTTGTATGCGTATAAATTTGATACAGTTGCCCATACTCAAAATTATCAGAAAATTAGATCGATATCTATAGTAAATTTAGAGCCCAAATTCCCTAAAATTCAATAAAACATTAGATTGCAGAGAATATTTTCTTATGTTTTTAAGATTACTGAATACTTAAAAGGCAGCTGTGTTATATTCCTCAATTATTTTTTTTACTGTTAAAGTTCCCATAGAACAATATTAGATAAAAGTTTGTCATTGAGCTGTTGAAAAGCTGTCAACATAAATAAACAGCTACTACCATATTAAAAAATGCATCTCTGCAATATTTTAAACTTAAAGTAAATAATATTTGTTTCAAATCAGATTAATTATACTTTAAATCAACTAATATTCCTCATATAAAGTTTCAGAAAAGCATATTTTATTTTTGGAAGATTTTTTTTTTAATAAAAAGATTTGCATTTTTACAAGTTTGCTAAAAACAGAAAAAAATGGCATGAAATTAAAAAAACTAGTAATTTCAATGAAAACTCCTACCAATCAATTTAAATTAGTTTTGAAATACACTATACTAATTTTGCTTATTGGAAATATTAAATTTAATCTATCAGCTTGAAATTAAAACTGAAGTAAAAGATTTTTCATTAAAAATTTTAAATGTTAGATATCATCACGTTTTTGTTGAGGTAACTACTTTAAATGTTATTTTTATTGGCTGTTAATATTTCATTGTTCCATTTGTTTATTAAACAGCATATTTATTTTCATTTTACAACGTGAATGTTCAAGAAAATCTTATTAAAGAAGAACTTGTATATAAACTGATTTTCTTTTTGTTAAAAAAAGAAAACTCTTTAAGAGATTGAACATTTTCACTTCTGTAAAAATAACTAGTGAAAATATTTATGGTTACTTTGTATTCATCTTTTTCTTTTGTACATTTAATTTTCCTAAGATGCACCAATTGTATTGTGTTACATGAATCTAGAGTTATTTATATTCACATCAGGCTGTGGTCGGTCTGCATTATTTACACTAACTTCTTACAAGGCATTGATATTTCTGTGGCTCTCATGAAATGTTATTTCAAGCTGTGGTATTGACCAGAAACTCCATCAATAAAACACAATCACCATTTACTGACAAATATATTATTGCAGATATGGCAGCAAAACCACTTCTCTCTAAAATACAGCAAAATTAGTTTCAAAGATTTTAATGATTTGACTGATTGATGCTGGAGAATAGACTGGCTATACATTTGTCATGAGGAGCAGTAACAGAGGCACAAATTGTGGAGTTGGTAGCAACACTGAAAACTGAAACAACTAACCGGGTTTGATTTCTGATTATATCTTTTTTTTTTGTTAATGCTTTCAAAACTAAATTCTTCATAGGACAGATCAATAGGAAATAAACCCTATTTCCAACACAATTACATACCATATTAAAACACGACCAAATAATTATTTTCTACTCAATAACAGACAATATTTACAAACATGTCAAAAAGATTACACAGTACAACACATACTATTTAAATCAAAGTGTCTATTGGTTAGAAATTAACATCATCCTGTGATATATTTGACCAATCAGAGAAAACTAAAACCATATTTTTCTGGAGCCTACTTTCAGGAAAATCTTCTTACAAAAATTCACAGATTTTCTCTTACAAGAGCAGAGATGCAACAGTCTCCAACCCAAAGAGATGCAACTGGTTCCCCACAGTGCATGCTAAAAGAAACATGTTGGCAACTTCAAACAAATCATCTCCAACAACAGTAACACTACACTAATAATAAAAGTCTTTTCTCAACCACAGCTTTATTTTTTCTGTGGACCAACTATTTCAAAGTGTTTTTTCTAAACTACAGTTTTTTCAGTATACCAACTACCCAAAGACTTCAACTCAACTAAAGACAATTTTTACTCTTTTAAATTGATTTATTTAACAGGCATTATCTTTATTAGTTAATGTCTCCCAACTACAGACAATTTTGATTGCCAAGAAGATCATGTCATAACATTCCAAATACACAAACTGTTTAAATCACAATGTCTATTGGTTAGAAATTAACACCACCAAATATTTGATCAATCACAGAAAACTAAAACTACATTTTTCTCAAGCCTTATTTCAGGAAAGTTTTCTTATAAAAACCCACAGATTTCAACTTTCAAGAGCAGGGATGTGACCATCTCCAAAGAAATTTAACTGGCTTCCCACAGTGCATACTGAAAGAAACATCTGTTAGCAACTTCAAACAAATCATCTCCAACAACAGCATGGACAGCCAGTCAGCAACTTTAAACAAATCATCTTTAGCAATACAAGTCTATCTCAATTGCAGCTTTCTTTTTCCCGTGGACCAACTCTTTAAAAGTGTTTTTCTAAACTAAATTTATTTCTGTGAACCAAGTACACAAAGATTTTAACTCAACTAATGACTATTTTTTACTCTTAATTTCATGTTTGTAAATAAAAATGATTTATTTAACAGGCAAGTCATGTTTTCTTTATTTTATTGTTTGAACTTTGGACATTCAAATTTTTAATATAAAATCTTAGACAACCAAATTTCCTACAAGTCTACTAAGTATCACACTTTTCAATAGCCAAAAGAAAGAGTTTAAGTTTTCAATTTTTGTTTTTCATATGAAGACAAGAAAATCTTATACAATTGTTCAGCTTGTCTGCATGCAAGATAGTACCCTCTGCAAAAACATGATACCTAATGTTTAAAATGAATTTTTTAACAATGAAAACTCTTTCTTGAAGCTTTCAAGCTGTGAGATTAAATTTAATATTTCCAATAAACAAAATACTATGCTGTATTTCAAAACTAAATTTATTGGAATGAATTGTTTTTGAAATTTCTGAAACTTAATTTAGCACTATTTTTAGCAGAGTCCCATAAAAATGTAAATCTCTTTATTAAAAAATCTTCCCAAAATAAAATACACATTTTGATACTTTATTTGAGGAATATTAGCTGATGTAAAATATAATTAATCAGATTTGAAACAACTATTATTTTTTTTAAAGTTTGAAATATCACAGAAATGCATTTTTCAACTCAACAGTAGCTTATTTATTTATGTTGACAGCTTTTAAACATCCCTGTAACAGCTAAATTACATATAGATTGTTATCTAATGTTGTTCTAGTGGGACTTTAACCTTAAAAAAAATAGAGGAATATAACATGAACACCTTTTAAATATTCAGTAATCTTAAAAATTTACTAAAATATTCCCCATAATCTAATGTTTTATTGAATTTTAGAGAATTTTGGCTCATAATTTACTGTAATTGTTGCTCTTATTTTCTGATAGCGTTATGTATGGGCGACCATATCTATAATATTTGGCACATTTTTTATACATACAAAAACAATACAAAATTATTTTTAAAATATTCAGTTGTGCCAGATTGTAATAAGCTTTATTATTATATATGATGAGTAAATATAGTTTTACTTAATAATAATCTTTCCTAATAGTTACACTATTGAAACTGAATTTTAAGATTTAAAAATACAGGTTGTTTCAAAAAGAATACGCCAAAATCATTACACTGTTTTTTCAGGTCTATAGCATTGTAGTGGACTGAATCAGTGGTTATTTGATAGAGTAGTTATCAAAGTTTGATTGGGTGTCAGTTTCACCGCTGTCTTTAGTATAACTTCCGGTGCAGCTACAAACAGGACAAACCTATCTCGAAATGCTCCCAAAATGGCTATTCACTTTACTGCAAGCAGATTTGAATGACTTCATTTTTCAGCAAGATGGAGTACTACCCCATTGGCATCTCAGGGTTAGATCTTATCTGAATGAAAACGTGTCTCAGCGATGGATTGGGAGGAGAGGTGCTAAAGACCTTGCGCTCAGTGCTTGGCCTGCCAGATCTCCGGACCTCACTGTGTGTGACTTTTTCTTGTGGGGGTATGTTAAAGACCAAGTTTATGTTCCAGCAATTCCAGCAAGTATCGATGACTTGAAAAATCGAATAACAGCTGCAATCAACACGGTGGACCGTGACATGCTGAGGCGCGCTTGGGAGGAATTCTATCGGCTTGATGTTGTCCGCGCTGCCGGTGGTGGCTACATTGAGCACTTATAAAACATGAAATGAAACTTGAATGTATATATAACACATGTGTTCATGCTAGAGGTTTGTAATTTTTTTCGTTTTTGACATATCACATGATGATTTTGGTGTATTCTTTTTGAAACACCCTGTATAAATTCTAATTAAAATTTTTACAAAAATGGAAACAAATCCTGTAAAAAAAATTTTTTTCTTCAGACAATAGTCTTTAATATGTATTATTCATAAAAGCAATTAAAAGCTTCTCTAATAATGTCTTAGTTTTATTGGGTTTTTTATTTTTCAATTTAGAGCAGATTTTTGGGAAGACAGGGTCCAATTAAAAAAAAGAAAATCTGATTGAAATTCTCCAAATAATTCTGCTTTTAATTAATATAGTTACTAAAAATTATCACATTGAATTTCAAAAGTTTTCATAAAATTAAATAAGAGGGTGAGACATGTAAAAAGAAAAAATACTTTTGCAAAAATTTTCTAATAAAAACATTTATTTAAGAAGTCCTGAAAATTTCATTAAACTCCAACAATGACTTGATTTTTGCAAGAATTTCCAAATTAATGTGACTTTCACTGCAAAAAAAGGCACTAAAATTTGCTATGCTAAAATATAATATATCTGCTGATGCAAGAAAAACGATTTTTTAACAAAATTTCATGTTCTAAAAAGAAGTAAAAAATTTAATTAAATATTCAAGAATACTTTGATCTTTCCTCTTAATAACAAAGATTTTGACGATAAAACTGTTTTCATTATGTTTGGAGCATGTTTTCATCACAGTTTACTGATTTCGTGGAGGTACCTGATGTACGACCTTTACTTGTGCATCTCTAGTTTGAAACAAAGTGTAGTATCTGCCCAATTCCCAAATCTTGTCAATGGGTATCAATTACAAATTTTGAAATGTATACAATGATACGTTTGAAAAGTGATGGCAAGAGGGAAGGACAAATGACAGAGGGGAAGCGAGGGAAGGACAAATGACAGCGGGGAAGCGAGGAAGGACAAATGACAGCGAGGAAGGACAAATGACAGCGGGGAAGCGAGGGAAGGACAGGAAGAAAGAAAAGTGACATAGATAAAGAAGGAAAAATGATGTCGAGGCAAGGGAAAGGTACGAGTTACAACAGTTCTGTTAAAGGAAAATATATATTTATATATAAAATGAAATAGATTTGTTCATTTAGATGTTAAATTTTTTTTACACCAAGTTTCAGGGAATCACATTGTTATAGACAAGCGTATGGTTGCAAGAAAGAAATACGACAACAGCAGAAATAGATTTACGTGGTTTATTTCAACAGTAACGTGAGGGTTTGGGACAGTTACCTTGTGGTAAAGTTCATAAGCCGGCTTCGGATCTAGGTCGATCTCTCATAGAAGTTTACACATGTTGACTGTGGTTGATGCTCCCCTGCTGCTGATCACTCGGCCTGACCGTGACAGGTCTGTTCACTGGCCACCTGTTAACTGCTTGTTGAATTTCCGTGTGACCCCTTTTATAGCGGGGTTTATGGCTTAACAGGCTTGAAAAACGAAGCCAGTATAATTAGGAGGGAAGCATTTTTATTGGACGAAAAATAGAACACTTTAAATATTATTTTATTTTTCGACCGGAACACGTGTGTCGGGAATATTTGTAAATGAAGATAATGGTCATTTTGTGACAGGGTTTTGTCCCGTTCACATCCGGCTCTTGCTCTTGAGTATTTGCCTGTAAATCAGTCGAGATATGTCTTATTTTATTTTATAACAACATCCAGCCTTCAGGGAATGGGATTCCATGAATCCCAGAACAGAGACATTCAACAGCTCAGTGAACAAGTTTACTTCATTCATTATTATTACATGTTCTATTGCTTGATATTGAGCAATTTCAGTACAAAGACTTTTTACCTTCAGTATATTATCTTCCAGAATTATCCTGGTCAACCAATTTTGTGGAAATACGATCTTTGCTATTATTAGGATTACTAGTTATCCTTTTATTTGCATTTAAACTATTGGCTTCATCTTTGTTATTACAAAGTTTTCATAGAGTTCTTATTTTTAGTACTGCTCACTTGACTACAAACTTGACAAGATATCCTTAGATATGGACAATGGTATATGAACCTACCCAATGGACTAAAAGTTTTCAGTTCAGAATTCCCTGTAGGTTACCCAGATCAATATACACCTGATAAAGTCCAGCAGGCACAACAACAGTCAAAACATAAAAAAAACAAAATGGAGGACAATAGTCCAAATGTAAATTGTGAAAATATGAGAGCGCATCTCAGAAATTTAGACAGAAGATACATTTTGCATGAAATACAAGTGTTGTCTGGAACGATGATCTCAGCAAGAGTTTTACGATTTATAAACTGTGTGCTGGTTCATAGAAACATTTCACCAGAATTTTTATGTAAGCTTAATAATCATGCTGGCTCACACAGAGAAAGAACACTTAAGTGAGGAAAAGGTCAGACTGATAACTTTTCAGCATCCCTGCATAGTCACTGTAAACAAGAAATGATGATCTACTGTAGAATAATTGGCCATGATTAAATGTAATTGGCAAAGTTTCCAATAAACAATGTTTGTTTGTTTGTTTAAAACTTAACGACCCATCGATCAGCAAGAGATCATTTAAGGTCAAACAGTTGTTTTTTTTTTTTTTTCTTTAAATAAGGTTGAAATGCTTTCAAATAACTTTCACTTTCCTTTCATTCTTTTTTGATGTCTTTTTTGTTTTTTAAAAATTCACTGTTTTCAGAGATGCATTCTTTGAAGATTTCTCACTTTTTTCCGACAAGTATCAAAAGGTTTCTCCTTTCATCATCAGACACCAAATTGGAATTATATTTTATTATATAGTCCAACTTTCCTAAGAAATGTCAAGATCAAATTCGGATTTGATTTTTCGAAAAGTTCTTTCAAATTGTTCGCGTTGTAAAATAGTTTTCGAATATGTGCCATGTCACCGCAATCAAGCAGGAAGTGCTTCACGGTATAAACCTCCTGGCATGCTATGCATTCAGGAGGGTCTTCATCTTTTAGTAGAAAGGAATGAGTTATGCGAGTGTGACCTATGCGAATACGGGATAAAACCAAATAAACAATAAGAAAGAAAAACAACATCAAAATAATACTAAGCAAACATTCAGTATCTGTCTATATTTCTGAGATGAGGTATTATGTACACTATTTACATTATTCAGACTATTGTCCTCATCTTTGTTGCCATATTTATCACAACGTTTTAGCCATTGTACGTTCCGGCCTTCTTCTTGAATGTCGAACTGAACCCTTTATTTTGCTCACTGGGGTAGACCGTTCTAGTTCCACGTGCCATGTCTAATGGATGTTAGTTATCAGTTATCTTCTGTTAATTCCCCTCTCCAAGTTCTCCACCGCCTTAACCAGGTATTGAACCCACACTCTTTGGGCCCTGTCCCTATCTCAAGGACACATGGCACAATGGATAAAGGCGTTAGATCCAGTGACAGGGCCTAAGGAGTGTGAGTTCAGGCAGTGGAGAACTTGGATGCTAAGAATAACTTAAAAATAATTGGTAAAGAACACTGGATTATGAATGTTCTTTCCTATTATTTGTGTGTGTGTGTGTATATATATATATATATATATATATATATATATATAAAAAATACATACATACTTCTTTTTTTTCCTCCTCCTCCTACTACTACTAGTACAAATATTTACAGATTGATTTTGAGACAAAGCAATGACTCATTGCCTGACAAAGTCATCTCAACAGAAATCGTGGTTGCAAGAAGGTCAGTATTTCTGCTCTTTTGCCTATTAATTTGCCTTACATTTTCTTTCAATGAAAATAGTATTGAGCACTCTTAATTTGGGCATTATTTTGGCGAATATCCTTTTTGCCAAAAGTTAAATTCATATATATTATATATATATATATATATATATATATATATATATATATGCAAGACTAAACTAGACAAACAGTAATAAGACAAAAGTTTGCAAAGTAATAATAATGTTGACATGCAAAACAGGATACAGTCAAGTGATTGTAAAGTTCAGCCCTTCAAGAAGGAACAAAAATATGGCAGATGAAGCCAAGAAGCAATTCATTTTACTGGTCTGGAAGAAATCCCAACATACATCTCTATGATTTGTCTATAAATTTGAGGAGGGGGATGTTTTTGCAGTCATTACTAACAGAATTGGAATAAATATTTACATTTTCTTAGGAACTTGATGCAAAAATCAATTTTTATGGAGCTGATGAATTGACACCAATATAGTAGAAAATGATTAATGCAAATCTTCATACAAGATTTTTGTTCTATATGTATTTTAAATGAAACTCATTTGTTCAATATTTTTCGGCATCAGTAGAGGGGAGATAGTTTTACTGTCTAGATATCAAGAAAAGGTATAGCATTCTAATACATTCAAATTCTTGATGCTGGTATAATAAGAGAGAGCTATGAAAGAAAGGTTTATTCTCCTCTTTATTTCCCCAATTTTGGGTATTATTATATCCATGATATAATAACAGTAGTTTATGAATAGAATGGAATGGCTGAAAGGAAAAAGAATAACAAACATGCTTTGTTCTCAAATATACTTTTATACTAAAATATACACAAAACTATATATACATATGTCTGACGCAGAGAAAAATATATCTACACATCAAAACAAAGTATAAGGAGAAGCAAAACGAAAAGGTCTTATAATATGGAGATGCTCCTGTGTCTGGAGAAGCCATGTTCCACAAATGAGAAATGGCAAGTCCTGGGTTTTTCCTGAATTGATAACTGCAAGCTGGTTTTTCTTTCTATATCTGGGAAAGATATATTCCTAAAAGGGAAATGGCACCATGGACTGTAAGTGGCCTGAGTAAAGAAAGCAACTGTTCGGTTTGACTGCTGTAAACAAACTGAAATTAACTGCCACTTTCATCACTGTAAGGAGTGATGTCATTAAGCAGCTGTCATGTGACCTACATCACTAAAGGGAGATATTCGCCTTTTGTATCCCTAGACTGGTATAGAACACTAGACGGATGAAATAAAAATATTTGTGCATTCTTTATTGCTTTGTATACAAATGTAACTATTAATTCATAACAGTGAGATAAAAACATGAACAGACAAAATAATCAAAACAAAAAGTCAAATGGTGAGAGTGGATAATCTTCATTGGCAACACAAATGGAATTTTGGCAAACATGGACCTTCATGCATGCAAAAAAACAAAAAAAAGGTTTGAAGAGGACTGTTTTTCCATTGACACCACTATTATTTCAACTATATTCACTCCCTGCATTGTATCCCCTGTAAAATTCAACATTACACTATTATTAATTTTTAATATAAATTATGGTCTATTTTTTTTTAGTTTCATTTTTAAACGAACAAGTATGCTTAATATAAAAAAAAAATTTATATTATGCTTAATATAAAAAAAAATTTATATTGACAGATCTTATATATATATATATATATATATATATATATATATATTATATGTATGTACAAATCCTGTTTATTTTAAATGCCAAATATATTTTTTAATATTAAAAAAACTGTAATCCCAGTATAATATATAACTGTGCCAACATTGCAATAACCAGATATTTTTATTAAAATTTAAATTACATAATGATCAGTCTATACTAAGTACCTGAAGATTGCATTGTGCATAAAACTCCAAGTTGTGTTATCGGTGAGGGATAATATGTATATTTATTAATATATAGTCAATAGCTCTGTTGTATTACATTGAATATTGTTTTATTAACACCACCACTACATGTGCGATATATTTTGCTCCTTTTAGTATTTATACATTATGAAATAGATCAAGTCCAACAATTATTTAAAGACATTTTTATGTTTATACATTCTTTTTATAGATACAAATATTTAAGTAAATGCTCCGTTTTATAATAAACAGTATTAAACAACATTTACCAGCCTGAATGTCTGAGAAATTTTCAAAGAAAATTTTCATCCTCTGACAGGAATGAAACCTGTATCCTATACAGAATGGCCATATAGCCATAATATGAATGTACGCAGAGATTCATGGAAGATTAAAGTTTAAAGACAGGATGCTAACCGAATGGTGGCCAAAACAGTTAAGGTACGTCAGGCTATATGAGGTTCTGTATAGGATACAGGTCCGATTCCCGTCAGAGGACTAAAATTTTCTCTGAAAAATTTCTCAGACATTCAGGCTAGTAAATGTTGTTTAATACTGTTTATTATAAACAGAGCATTTACTTAAATATTTGTATCTCTAAAAAGAATGTATAAACAAAAAAATGTCTTAAAAGTATTTATACTTTATATTCTAAACATCATTGGAATATAGAAGCAATTAACTTTGACTGCTCCACTAAAAACATCATTCAAAAGGTCAATTTACACAAGACCAAGAGCATCATAAAAAGAATAAGGTGGGAACTCTTCTTCTTTAAACACAGTATAACAACTTAAAATATGCTGAGCTTTATCGATTAATCACCATAGAGATCCTTCCCTGCCCCCCATTAGAATGTCTGATAGTCAACTTCTTGAGAGCAACTCTCTGCGTCTGCTCGGTCTCACGTTGACTGGTGACTTGAGATGGAACAAATACATTGAGTCAATTGCTTTGTCCACCGCAAGGAAAGTTGGCTCTGTGCCGTGCCAGGAAATTTTTCTCCCCAGAATCAATACTTCATATATATATATATATATATATATATATATATATATATATACACACCATTCGCCCTTGCATGGAGTATTGTTCCCATATATGGTTTGGAGCCCCTTCTGTTTACCTCGGAGTTCTTGACAAGATCCAGAGGCGGATTTGTAATGTAATTGGCCCTGATCTGGCATCTCATCTACAGTCGCTCTCTCACAGATGCACCGTCGCCTCTCTCTGTCTTTTTTACAAATACTTTCATGACAATTGCTCCGATGAGCTGCTTTCACTTGTTCCCAGACTCCATGAATTCAAGCGCCCTACGAGGCTGGCATCCCGCTCTCACCCTTTCGCTGTAGAAACTTTTAAATGTAGCCGTCTCTTCTACTCGAATAGCTTCATACCTCGCACCTCTCGCCTGTGGAACACCCTTCCCTATTCCAGTTTCCCTGAGAGCGATAATCTCCAACTATTCAAGTGAAATGTCAATCGACATCTCCAGTCACCTTGATCTATTCACTATCCTTCTCCTCATCCTTTCTTCTATCACTCCTATCTGCTCTCGCTCCAAATCTTCTGCAACCCACAGCGTCCTAGTGGCTTCCCGCCTTGCTCGGGGCATAATGCTTAAAAAAAAATTAAGTTCCCAAAAACACCACCATGCAATGAACAACTACTGGACCTCAAGAAAGATTTATTCTTGGTGATAGACAAAATTGAATTCACTAAAACTATCAACGATCTACAGCAAATAATGCTAAAGTATGTTTCTATGATCAAAAAAATCAGATAAAAATAATTATCAAAGCAGATAAGATGGGTAACCATTACAAAATCAATATGGATATGTGCCATAAAGCTATTAACAAAGATAATAAGTTTCATAAAAAGGCACCCAACAATCTATAGTGAAGCCAAGAAAATAGCCACTGAACTAAAACCTGATGATAGAATCTACAAATTCCACAAACAAGCATACATCACAGTTAAAGACCACAAAGTAAACTTCCTCAACAACCCTTAATACTAATTACTCAACTCAACTAAAAATAATATCAGTAAAATCATCAAAAACATCCTTGAAAGAGCGTGCAAATACACTAAAGATGCTCTAGGAATTAGCCAGTGGTATAAAACAGCACAAGCCATAGAATTGTTTACTAATATAAAAAGGAAGAATGAATGTACATTCATCCAATTCGATATTTGTGACTTTTACCCATCCATAACCAAGAATCTACAAATGTCTGCTGTAAATCTAGCTAAAAAGCAAGCACAAAAATCTATACTATTCCACAATGGTTATCTGTGAATCAAAAGGAATAATATTGCTATGGAAGCATTTGATCCAGCAAAGGCATGTGAATTAGTTAGAATCTTATTATTGTGGATACTTAGATTTATTTTCGACATTAAGGACACCGGTGTCTATAGAGATGACAGTGTAATTCTTCTCCATAAAACAAGCCCACAAAATATAGACCGATTGAGAAAGAAACTGATAATTTTTTTTTAAAGATCACAAACTAAATATTAATACTACCAACCATTAATCAACTTTCTTGACTTGAATAATGGTTATTACAAACCATATACAAAATATCTATATAACAATAGATATGTCAGTAAAGAATCAAACCACCAGTATAGAATTCTAGATAATTTACATAAAACAGTCCAAGTTAGATTATCTACTAACTCCAGTAATAATGAAATAATTGATAATAATAAAATTAAATGTATAAAAGCAACCATAAAGTAAATTTAGTGTATTTAGAATAAAACAAAGGTAAAAATAAACAGAAACACCATAGGTATAACATTGTATGGCTTAATCCACCTTTTTAATCATAATATTCAAATGAATATCAGAAGAATATTCCTAAATTTAATTTATAAGCACTTCAGCCATTCGCCAACACTAAAAAAGATTTTTAACAAAAAATATCAGTTATAGCTGTGTTAATAACATTGATAAATCTATATCCCAATATAAACATTATATTAAATAAACCTATTTCCAACAAAGACAATGTTAATCTTTTAAAAAAATAATAAATGCAACTGCAAAAAAAAAAAAAAAAAAAAAAAAATCTATCCCTTAAACAGTCAATCTATGACTGATAATATTGTATACAAAGCTAGCATACATTCCGGTAATGATGTGAAAATTTATTTTGGTTCCACTGAAAATCCTTGGAAATTTCATTTCTACCATCATCAAATCACTTTAGTCAATATAAAATACAAAAACAGCACTGCTCTCTCTCTCTCTAAATGTTTCTGGCAATTATAGTATAGTGCTAATACAACTTTTATCACTTGAGATATTGTAGCAAGAGCCAAATCTTACAACAGGAAAGGAAGTAGATGTAATTTATGTCTTGTTGAAAAATTAGTCATCTTACTCTTAATCAAACAAAATAACACAAAAAACCTACATGCATGTACATCTACGCATCTACCCATAAATGTAGTAAATATACACACACACACACATGTAATGACGCACATATATAAATTCTATCCCCCATTTACTTTAATTTCTGAAACCAGTCATTACAAAATTAACTCATACTAATTCAGTAAAGTTCCTTCCTCATTTTGACATTTATCGACTAAAATAATTCAATGGCCTAATAAATAAATAAAGATGCCTAATCAATTAAGTAACCTATACACATATTTACTATGTTAAATATTACTCAAAATAAATCTAACCAATTAATACTAGCATTGACACCCGAGATTTCCAAAGTATGATTACTACATCTTTCTCTCTTCAATTACATTCATAAGAAATAGGTAATCAGGCATTGATAATAAGATAAAACCATAAGCAGAAACAAATTGCAATCAGTAACCGAAAAGCAAGAAAAAATATTAGAAAATTCCCATCCACAGCCCCCCCCCGACCACCACATATGCCAACAATTCTCAACCCCTATCCATAACAGTTTGACTGCCTTAACTTATTATATTGCCTCAATGTTCCCTTATACCATATAACACATCCTCTAAGTATGATTGTGAGTTTTTTTTTTCCCCCCTCTTATCATTCTCACTAATTCTTCTATGGATCTAATCTCTTAAGCCAAATCCATTTAGAAGTAGTTAAAACTACGTTGGTAATGTCCTTCAGTGCTCTCGCCCTAGCCACCCCCACTATGCCTATTTTTGCTTGGGCTCTGCACAATGACTGTGCAGCAAGGTAACTGCAACCAACTTCTGCAGAGTCATAGTAATATTTTCCTTGACTTCTGCCAACATTGTTTGATAAGTCCTTGATATTTTGACCTCTTTCTCTCATTTGCCAGTGTGATAAACTCCTCCCACAACACCAACAGTTCCCAAATAATGCACTGTTTTATGTTGTCAAAGTGCAATATCAGATCTGGTCTGAGTGATGTTATGGCTATGTGTGTCCGGGGAACTTCACCTGGGTCTCTAAGTCCACTATCAACTGCCAATCATCTGCGGAAATTAAGTCTCATTCTTTTTCTCCTGTTTCTTATATATATATATATATATATATATATATATAAAGATATTTTTGTAGGTACAAAATTAATGATCGAAATAAAAGTGTAAAATTTAATATTACAAGACATATTAAAACAATATTAATAATAAAAAAAAACTCAACAACAAGGGGTGGGGGAAGCAACCGGTTTCGCTCCCGCTCATCAGGCTTCCACGGGAGATTCAAAATTAAAACAGAGAAAGGTACAATCAGAATAGGTGAAAAAAAAAAAAAAAAAAACATATATGTACATATATATACCTGTATATATGCAAGAAGGAACTAGAGGCAGATGACAGCGAGTCCCAGCAAACACTCACGTTGTTTGCACAAAGAAGGCTTGCAGGACCCGATGTAAAGTGCCTCCAGAACCTTCAGATGAAATACGGAGTGTGACCGGGCCAGCACGGTGAACCAGTCGACACTGAATTTGGCAGCACAATCTCTGCTATTTAAAAGATGTTCACATATGGCGGAACTGTAGGTGTTCGGGACGAGTCCATTTGAAGGCAAGGTGTGGTTTCTAATTTTAGTAGGAACGTGCTGCTTTATTCTAATGTCTAAGCGCTGAGTTGTTCTCCCTATGTAGTTGGCTCCGCAACTACAAACGTATTTGTAAACAATTGAATTAATATATATGTATATATATCTCATTTCCCCGTCTCCCTTAGCAAAATAGCCTCTTGATTTTGTCCAAGGGCAGAATACAGCAACTTCTCTTTTTTCAAAGTGTTGGATGGTCCTACTAACATCAGTTATGTCCATTTTTGATTTGTTTTGAGATTCACCCCTCCCCTTTCATGATCATTCATCCCATTTTTATATATATAATGTAAATAATATTTATCATCTCATTGGGATGGGTTCTTATAGGGCCCCCTGAGAAGATGTGGCATTATGGAGAATTGACTGGCAACGGATGAGTTTTTATGGTGAATGAGGAAATTGTAACACGTCAATGTGTTGTGAATCCGATTAGCTAGGTATAAGATAGTCAGTGAAGGCCAGCCTCAACCCATTCCCCCTTTTTGGCCTTGTGCCACAATTGTATTTATTTACAAAATATATATATATATATTTATTTATTTAAAAATATGATTCCAACTCGCGACATAAGAGGTCTCGTGTTTCAAAACAAGAGCCGAAAACTTCAATATAATTATTTGAATTAAATTGAGTTAAAGTAAGCTCTGTTCCATCTTCAAGCGAAATTTTTTTTTTTTTAGAATAATGTATTTCTGAAATTTACGTGTTTTAATAATTGAAATCAAAATTTCCATGGTAACAGCTAGGGTGAATTGTTTAAATTGGGTAGGCGTGTGTTGGGTGTTAATAATAAGTATCAGTATAGAGTTACTTTCATAGATGTCAAGTCAGGGTAAGGTGGGGGGGTGTCTAAATTTGAAACGGAAGATGTTTTAGCCTAGTCTGGTTTACGTGTCTATGGAGATTTATTTATTTTTTATTTTATTTCTTTATGAAAGGGATTTGTGCATATAAAAAAAACCCAAAAAAACTGCCGTAATTCAAATAATTATATTGAAGTTTTCGGCTCTTGTTTTGAAACATGAGACCTCTTATGTCGTGAGTTGGAATCATATTTTTAAATAAATAATTATATTTATGCTCTACTTTTGTATCGAGCACTATTTTTAAAAAAATAATAGCAAAAATACTAAAGAACTTTGGAATATTTACCTAACCAGTTCTTTCCTATTTTATATATATATATATATATATATATATATATATATATATATAATCATCTATTTTAAATCACAAATATATTTTTTCAAATAAAAAAAAACTGTAAACCTAGTATGTGACTGTGATAACCAGATATTTTTATTAAAATTTAAATTACATAACAGTCAGCCTATACTCAGCACCTGAAATTCCAAATCATGCTATCGGTGATTAATGTGTGTGTGTGTGTATATATATATATATATATATATATATATATATATATATGTGTGTGTGTGTGTGTGTGTATGTGTATGTATGTTGTTCAGAATGAAATCATAATTGTGTTGAAAGGTTCTTATTCAGACAAGAAGAATGACAAAGCCATGATATATAATTCCTATTCCACATATTCAGCCAAAGTTCAATACACTTAACAGATCATTTCTCAAGATTTTTGCCCAGAATGATTCTAATGTTTTGTCATTGAAATCCAAGCTTAGGGAGAATGGAGTTAGTCTGGGAATTTTTTTTTTTTAAAATCAAAGAATTTTGGGGAAATACTGTTTGTATCATATCAAAGACTGAACAAGGAGTGAACAAACTATGGCATAAAAGACACATGCTGCCTGCCTAATTATTATATGCGGGCCTACAAGAGCACAGCAAACATTTCTTAAATATCTATTTTAAGATTTTTGGCTTCCATGTTGCACAAAATAATCAACTATTCAAAACAGGAAGAAAGAAAACAAAGACAGAAACCAAATATATCTAATACTGAACTCACTTCTTAAAATGACCGATTTGTTTTTGGGTTTACATAGCAAACTAAGTACTAAGATCATATTCACTCTCCATATCCTCATCTTATGAGAATTTCTCTTAATAATAATAATAATAAAAAAAATAATTCAGCAAACATTGTTATTTATGGTAACAGGATTTTTGGAGGTTGCCTTACTTGGTTTCTGTCGTTTAATAATGTGTGCCTAAAAAAATGGTACTTAATTGTGGCCATCATCATACTTGGCCTTTTGTACTAAGATCAAAGTGTAGTATATTTTAGCAGCTTAATTCAATTCTCTACTTCTAAATTACCTTCTTTCTTTAATTTTCTCACTGAAACCAAGTAGTGCCTTTTCTCTTTTTTCCATGTGATCAAAAAGGAATAGTCCATTATTTATGAGGTATTGGCAGGATATAATTGTCATGAAAACGAATGGAGGGAGGGACATGCACAATTATTATATGATAGTAGGTAGTGCTTAATCTAATGAAAAAAATGATTATTTCAGGTTGCAGTGCTTACTGAATAACTCCACCACAGTCAATTTTTTTTTCAGTCCTATTTTCCACCAAATAAGATAAATAGGAATTTTTTCCTTCCAATCTCTTCTAGAAAATGCTGCAACTCAACACTAAGTAGACACTTTCTTATAAACACATGAGAAACTATTTCCCCCAACTCTCAAAAATCAAAAGCCTGTCAGCTTTAACCAATGACCTTTTGTCTACTTCACAAAGACATTGAAATAGAATTGCTAAGTTAAACATGTTCTACTTTTGATTCTGTGTGGTATGCAAGCAACAAAGACGGCATCCAAGACAGATCTTCAAAGACACACTAGCACAAGCCTGAAATTAGGGAAACAGTAGACCTTTTATCAAAGGTCATATGCAGAATCTCCAACAAACTTTTCTAACAGGGTTAAAAGGTCAATGTCAAAAAAGTTATCAATATGCAAGACATCTATATGCAACTGGCTGCTGTCAAGGTTAACAACAGGTGTAAAAGTTGTTTTTTTTTTTTTTTTTTGAAGGAATAATAGTTACAAAAATGTGGTTTGCTCGTTTTCTCTGTCAACTATTATGTCGATATTCACAAGACTTGGTTAGTATATGTGGCAATGGAGCAAAGCACAGGGAGAAAGAGGTTCATGCCAAGTAGTTAAATGAATTTTTAACAATAAGTTGGAATCCAATCAGGTGTGAGCAGCACTAGTAGCCAAAATAGTATAGGTCTCATGGCATAAGAGCAAGTCTCATTTGGTAATTAAGGGATCTGCTGCAAAATTTAACTAATTCTAAGAAAAAAAATGTGGTACAGGTTCAAATGATTTGGGGATGAGAGAATTCTGGTTATCAGTGGCCTAACTTCAACTCAGTATATCATGAAAGACTTCACTAAAATATAAATTTGGCCATGCGCCATTGCCTCCCTCTGTCTGTTCTACAAATACTTTCATGGTAATTGTTCCGAGGAGCTGCATTCGCTGGTTCCCAGACGTCATGAGTTCCAGCGCCTTACGAGGCTGGCATCCCGCCCTCACCCCTTCACTGTCGAAACTCTTAAATGTAGCCGTCTCTTCTACTCTAATAGCTTCATGTCTCGCACCTCTCGCCTGTGAAACTTTCTTCCCTATTCTTGTTTCCCTGTGAGCTATAATCTCCAGCTATTCAAGTGTAATGTCAATCGACATCTCCAGTTGCCTTGATCTATCCACTACCCTCATTCTTTCTTCTATCACTCCTATCTGATCTTGCTCTAAACTTTCTGTAACCCCTTGCATCCTAGTGGCTTCCCGCCTTGCTTGGGATGAAATGCTTAAAAGGAAAGCAAAGGAAAAGAAAGCAAAGGAAAAGAAAGCAAAGGAAAAGAAAGCAAAGGAAAAGAAAGAAAAGGAAAAGAAAGCAAAGGAAAAGAAAGCAAAGGAAAAGAAAAGAAAAGAAAAGAAAGAAAAGAAAAAAAAGAAAAGAAAAGAAAGAAAAAGAAAAAAAAGAAAAAAAAAAAAAAAAAAAAAAAAGAAAAAAGTACAGCTAAAGAAAAGTCCAAAATCCCCTGAAGGCCTTATTTGAATTTGCCTTATAGAACAGGGAAGGCTACTCAGATGCTGCATAAGATCAATACCTAGGCGAACGCCACAATAGAAAATATTCATTATCAATAGGAAGGTCTTTTATGCCAGGAAATTGTCTTGAACATATGCAATTTGAAGGCTAAAAAATATTGGCAAAAGAAAATGGAGATAAAAAAAAAAAAATCAGCAAAATATTCTGCTTGTTTGTATGTACAAGTCTTGTGTTCTTCTACCTCAGATTACAGTTTAGTATCTGCTCAATACTTCGGCCATTTTCAGCTGAAATCTGCCATAATTTCAGACTAAAAAACCGACATATTAAGATAAACAGGCACCGGGGAGGCGTAAACAGGCACCGGGGAGGCGTAAACAGGCACCGGGGAGGCGTAAACAGGCACCGGGGAGGCGTAAACAGGCACCGGGGAGGCGTAAACAGGCACCGGGGAGGCGTAAACAGGCACCGGGGAGGCGTAAACAGGCACCGGGGAGATAGAGTGAGGTAGAATAGGTTGAAAATAAAGGGCATAAAGGCAGTCTTCCTGACTGAATCCTGAAAGGCTTGAAAATTATGCATACAAAAACCTTTACAGAGAGAGCAAAAGGAATATAAAAGTAAGGATAACATAGAAGATATTTGTGCATTCCTTAATCCTTTATTATGTCTGCAGAATATTTAGGTAAACAAAAACAAACCCACAAAGATTAGACAGAAGAAGGGAGAGAAAGAGAAGATGCAGGCATTGAGTGAGGGCAGAATAAGGAGATAATGGATAATGTTAGTTGATAATATCTATGGAATTTCCAATGGACCAACTAGTATGACATGTATTGGAAACATCAACAAGAGAAGAATGAACAAACAGCCTGACAACTAAAGAATGTTTTACTGGTGACACAGTATAATAAGCCTTACCAATACATTCAAGTCCAAATTACTTAATAATTAAGTCTGGGCTGTGCAACTGTGCAAATTCTTTGAACTTGCATATCTTCCACAACAATTCTTTGAATGCTCTGGAATCAATATCAACATACAAACAAGTGCAATAAAAGATCTGACAAACTGTCTGCTGCAAGTAAGAAATCAACATCCAAATTGATTTCGGATTCAGGAAATGATTCCTGGTTTATTTGTCAGGAACTTTGATTTGGTTTTTCTCTTTGCTCATTACATGTCTCAGGTTTCAGAATATGGAAAATACAGAGGTTAGGTTTTATTTTTCTGCAATATCATAAAATATCATTCCTAAAACAAAGTGACTCAAAATCAAAAATATATTAAATATTTACAATCAAAGATGTCTAACAGATATCCATACAAGTTGGATGATTAAAAGTTAGGTTTAAAAAAAACAAAAAAAAACAAAAAAAACAAAAAAAAAAAAAAAAAAAAAAAAAAAAAAAAAAAAAAAAAAAAAAAAACAAAAAAAAAAACGGATTTAATTTCTAAAATCACAAGCAAGACAATGTCTGCCATTCTATAGAAAAATTAATTAGCAATCCATGTGACACCACAATGCTTTTCCAGAGTAAAAAGCATTGGAAATCCTTTTCTCTGTTAAAAACTATTAGAAATACTTTTCCATAATATAAGACATTGGTTCTACATTTCTATTTTCAAAATCACTACCAAAGCATTTTTCTTGTCAAAATCATTGCCAAAGATTTTTTTTTGGCGTCAAAATTGTCGCCAATGATTTTTTTGCATCAAAATCATTGCCAATGATTTTTATGCAGGTCAGATCCGTTGTCAATGACTTTTTCATGGCAGAATCATTGCCAATGATTTTTCTTGTCAAAAAGTGTTAATGCACTCATTTTGTCAAAGACATTGCCAATGCTTTTCTTTTCATAAAATCCCTGTCAATGCTTTACTTTGTCAAATTTATTTGCAATGCTTTTCTATCATAAAAATATATATTTTCATCAAATATATCATAAAAGACATTTCTTTATGAAAATTCATTTTATTGCCATAAAAATATTTCGATCTTTTCTCTACTTAAAGTAAAATGTCCATGTCTTAAATTTTTGGTCATTTAATATAGCGAATTTTTATGATTAATTAACAAAAATTCAGTGTTATGATTCATATGAGAGTAATCTTAACATTTTTTTTTTGCCATTTGTGTAGTAATTTACACAAAATCTTGAAGAATTATCTCCAAATTGTTACTTGAAGACAACTCACTTTATGTGGATATATTAGAATTTTTTGCAAAGAATTTCAAAACTAAAAAAAACTTCAATATTTGTTAAACTATTTTTATACTTGTCTATAGTCACATATTCAAAATCTATTTTTATTCTAAAGATATCTCCATGAATTTGCTGAAAGAAAAATAATTTGCTTTTTCCATAGTACATTTTTAGGTTTCCAAGATGCATTCACAAAGAAATTATCAAGAAAATAAAAATAGAAATACCATCTGAAAAAAAAATATGAAATAAACAAATTTTCTTTTCACATTTTATTGTAGAATTATAATCAGATGAATGTCACACAAAAATGCTTTTCTATAATAAAAAGTTGCTTTTCACTTTTAAAAATTATTGGCAATGCTTTTTCTATAGTAAGAACTATAATCAGTATGAGCATAATAAATGTCTTAACAGCTTAATGTCAAGATTAGAGCTAAAAGACTAAATTGAAGACTCACCGACTTCAGGAATTTGAGTTCAGCTCGGCATTTCTTTTCCAGTTTTGAATATCCTTTGATACGTGAAAATTTCTGGCAGTGTTGAATGAAGTCTACAACAAGGTCCAAATAAGCCTGAAGATGGGGACTAGTGCACAAATGAGCCATACAGCCTGGATTAAAAAAAATTTATAATTAAAATTCTAAAATACATAAAATTCTAAATACATATTTACTATTTTATAAAAATAAAATAAAACATTTAAAAATTTTTTTTTAGAATCCAATATGGGAACAAGTACATAAATGATTCATAGAGCTTGGATTAAAAATTTTGATTGGGGGAAAAAAAAAGTAAAAATAAAAACATCAAAAAATACCTATTTCCTTTTCTGTCTACATATAAAATGAAAATTTAATTAAAACCATCAAAAATAGATATTCTCTCTGTGTCTGAGTATAAAATAAAAATTTTGGGAAAAAAACATCTAAAAACACATATTTTCTTTTCTATCTGGGTATAGAAAAAAAACATCTAAAATGCATATTTTCTTTTCTATCTGGGTATAGAAAAAAAAAAAACATCTGAAAATGCATATTTTCTTTTCTATCTGGGTATAAAAAAAAAAACATCTGAAAATGCATATTTTCTTTTCTATCTGGGTATAAAAAAAAAAACATCTAAAAATGCATATTTTCTTTTCTATGTGGGTATAGAAAAAAAAAAGAACTAAAATGCATATTTTCTTTTCTATGTGGGTATAGAAAAAAAAAGAACTAAAATGCATATTTTCTTTTCTATCTGGGTATAGAAAAAAAAAGAACTAAAATGCATATTTTCTTTTCTATCTGGGTATAGAAAAAAACATCTAAAATACATATTTCCTTTTCTGTCTGAGTATAAAATACAAGAAATGCATAAATCCAGTTTCATATATTTGTATTCATATTAGAATTCTAAAAATAGCTTTTTAAAATAAGAATTCCTGAGTGAATTAATAGTGGCATCCAGAGAAAATATGTCCTTTTGATACACCACTTTTTTGCAGGTACATTTGTTTAACTTTGCTCAGATTTCATTATTTGGTTCACAAAGGTTCCTTCTTATTCTTTTACATGCCAAATCCAATGTCTTTCCAAGGGAATCTTATAGGGTTTGCTGTTAGTCCCAAGTTCAATCTGGGTCAAATAGGATAAAAATAAACCAGAATTCAGTGTGCAAGTAGATCCATATCAGAAAGAATTGATGATCAAATGTTCTGAAATTTCTTAACATTAAGGCACTTTGTATCAATGCAGATAAGAAAGTGGGGATAGCATAACAGATCTTGGTGCAGAAAAGTGGAATTAGAAAGCCAAGTCTGTGGTATTCATTTTTGCACAAATATCCTTGGGATAGGCATGAATCCAACTCTTCTCTCCTCAAATATTTTTTCTTTAGTCATTTCACCTGAAGCAAGGCAGTAAAGTTACTAAGGCACAAGGGGTTACTAAGTGTGAAACAATATGAGAAAAAAAAATTACTAAAGAGAAAGAACAATAAAAGAACAGGAATTAAGACAGATGATAATGATTGACATTACATTGAAATCTTTGAAGATCAAAGTTGACAAGGAAGCAAGAAACTGGAAGAACATTCAATAAGTAAAAAGGGGAATAGAAATTAACTAAAAAAGAAAGGGTTAATTAACAAGGAGAGAAACAGGAAACCATTCTTTCTAAAGAATGCATAGCAATTCACATATAATAACGGAATCTCTGGTATGGTTGGGTTTGGTTTATTTTGTTTAACGGCATATCAATCTCAATGGGTTATTTAATGCTGACAACATTTTTAGAATAGATTTGTATGAATAGAATATGTATTCTTTGGTTTAGATTGGATTGGTTTATTTTGTTTAACAGTGTATCAACCTCATTGAGTTATTTAATGCCGACAACATTTTTAGGATAGATTCGTATGAATAGAATATGTATTCTTTGGTTGAGATTGGATTGGTTTATTTTGTTTAACGGTGTATCTACCTCAATGGGTTATTTAATGCCGACAACATTTTAGGATAGATTCGTATGAATAGAATATGTATTCTTTGGTTTAGATTGGTTTGGTTTATTTTGTTTTACGGCATATCAATCTCAGTAGGTTATTTAATGCTGACAAAAATTTTTATTGCTGGTAATATTTTGTTTTGTTAAAAATCTGTTTCTGGTAATATATTTCTTTCAAAATTGTATTGCTGGTAATAATTTTTTCAAAAAAGTATTGCTGGTAATAGTCAACTATTTGCCCATAGCTGGGACCTTAACAGGTGCTACCACCTCAGGTCAGGGTGGATGCGGGAACACCAACAATTATGAAGTGATTCCACAATCCTCAAAACCTCCTGATCAGAGGCCTTGCTACTGGTGGTAGTTTAACGTCTTATCCAGGACGCGGATATAGTTTAACATCTTACCCAGGACGACGGAATCTCTGGATTGTAATTAATTCATAGTTTTAAAAAAAGAAAAAAAAAAAAGAAAAGAAAAGAAAAATCAAGGAGGAACGGTAATTGCTGTGGTGATATTTTCCATTTCCTTATGTAGAAATATTCATCAACCAAATGAATAGGCAATGTAGTTGATCCTGGAAAAATAGACACCAAGGCTATTTTGCTTGTAAATTAATGTTTTAGAACTAAGAATATATTATATTAACGATCTTCAACACAGTGGTTGTGTGAGGTGTATAGGCAGGCCTTGAACAACATGAATACTGTTGTCTTCAATGGGTGCACCTGAAATGTATTGGCAAGAGAACCATGCCCAATAGCAAGTTTTGGATTTACAGAGACTTATGCCTGAAGTGCTTAAAATATTCAAAGACTGCTATCTTTCTTTTAATCATTGATGATAAATAAATGATTAACTTGTGTTTTAACAATTGATGAAAAAGATTTTGAATTGTCTTAACAATTGATGGTGAAAAGAAATAAACTTCTGTGTTAAATCTGTGTTTTATTTTTAACATTATCTGCTGCAAAATAGGATAGTGGTCTATTTTACCAACACTGGTAAAATAAGCTTAAAAGCATGTCTATTTTACTGGGACCTGCAAAATGGCCTTTTCCTTAACCAAACAACCAGTGATACTTCAGGTTAAAATTTATAAAATCTCTCTAAAAACAAGTTCTCAGAAAATAAGTTTCTTAAGTATACTGTTATTACTCTATCCAAAACTCATTGCAGTTTCCTTCCTAATCTTTTGTTTGAAGTAGTGTGGAATGTCAACATCTTGATTATGTCATTATCTTCTCTTTGAGTTACTTATACTATTCATTTTAGTTGCTGCATGACACAGAGATCTCTGAAGGTTGATCAAACAAAAAACAGAAAGAAAAGAAAAGGATAGAGTCTACAAAATGGATGATAATTCTTGAAATCCACAGGAAGATGAATCAAAAACTTAAAAGAAAATTAAAAATGAAAGGAGTTGAAAAATCATGTGTAAAATAATTCCAAGGAGAATTAAACCCAAATTTAAATAGAGGGAATTCAGTAAGATTGAGCAAAACCAAGACTACCTGTCCTTCCAAACTTCCTACTGATGGAAAGAAACCATTAAGATATCCATGAAGATGTCAGATAAAATAAAAGAATGTTGTTGAAAAAAAGACCAGGGTAGTCACCAAAATAACATTTACAGACCTCTCTGAACAAAAAGCCTAAAAAAAAAAAACATTTTTGAATCAACTACCCAGAAGAGAAGTGTCCCCACAGTGATAGAGACTGACTTGACACATTCATCATTACAATTTCTGTAACATTTGTTGAGAGAAAAAAATTCATATCCAAGCATTAATTTGGATTCCTTTGGATACAAGTGATAAGGAAAAAATAATTACTATTTTGAAGTGACCATCAACAAAAAAAGCCATGTGGTCTGTTGACTGTAAAAATGCATAGGAAGAGAAAAGATAAACTTTTGTCTTTAAGGAGAGTGGAAATAATTTTCTTTCCCAATTCTTGAGTGATCTGGTCGATGAAGAAATCACAGCATGAGACAAGCTGATGAAGATTAATGACTGAAAATCTCTTGTTTTTGCTATGACATATCAAAGTTGGATTTGTCACACCAGCCTGAACTGGGCTAAGGTTACCTGCTGAGAAAGTGGGAGAAGGCAGTGAGAGATTATGACCACCAATATGGAATGATGGTGCAAGTTTAGATGTGAAGGAAGTTGGAGTTAAGGGACAGCTTGATTTCTCTGACTACTCTCAAAAGGGGGCTGGACAACCCCAAATTTGGAAAACCACTTGAGTAAAAGTATTTTTATATATGGAAATTTAGAAAAGTTGATGCTTTGGGTAAAAGACAACCAAACCCAGACCATAGTCAACCCTACCCTTGCTGGATGCAGGACTTCATATAAGCCAGAGGTTTAGAGAACTTAAAGTCCCCACATCATTGCTACTGGAATCTACATCATTTGCCAAGACCTCATACCAGCCTTGAAGAAAAAAATTAGAACTTTAAGTTACTACTAACACAAGTTGCAGACTCCAAGGGGGAACCCAGTGTCATTTGATTATTACAGTAAATGGGTAGGGTTAAAACCACTACATACGGTAAATCATACACAAACCAAATAGTTAATTCTTTATTCCAAAGGATTCTTTTTTTGTTTGTGGCTCCAGCTGTTGAACTGCCTTCACTTCAGTTTGCGTCATCAGTGAGCTTCTTACACTCTGAGATAAAAAAAAAAAAACCACACACACACACAACATGGCAGTGGAATGAATGATTGTAAACAAATAAAACAACAGCTATGTCGAGTGGAACCATGTATACCATTATGATACCAGCTTCAAACGAGTCATGCATTAATGATTGAAGAGTCAGCTAGATGGTAACTACAGTGGTCTGAAAGAACCTGGAGACTAATGCAGGGCATAGGACTACATTATTGGTAGCCGTTATGATAGATCAACTCATGGGGTGACATTATTATTTACTTTTGACTAAGTTCAATTACAGATGCTGCTATTGAAAATCCTCAAGTGATATGGTTTCCAGTATTCGGTAAAGTTCTTTGTGTGGTGTCTGTGATTCTTTAATTCAGCATTCAAAGAATAATGGTCCTCTCAAAGACCTACAAGATTCAGTCACTCAAAGCCATTTTTATTATTGCTCTGAGAAGGTGACTGTATAAAGCTGAGAGTTTAAACGTTTTCTTTTAACAAGTTGGGCACCATGTATCACATCAATATGGGAGTCAAGTTCCAACAAAACTATTTAGGAACACGACAAGAGTTTTTTGGTTAATATTTTGGTTTTGTAGCTTCTTTATTGGACAAAACTACTAATAAATTTCCGAACAGCTTTAAAATATCTTTCAGTTTAACATGAACCATGATAGATTATTTTACAGATTATCAACTCTTTAAGGTCTTAAATGACCTTAAAGAGTTGATAATCTGTAAAATAATCTATAATGATAATCTGTAAAATAATCTATTTAATGTTTCAATCTTAAATGATTGAAACATTTTCGATTGTGAGAATCATTTTTTTGCAAGTGAATATTGCATCAACAATTTTTTGAGACTAACAATGATCTTTCCAGATAGATATTTAACTCATAGCTAGGGGAGGTGATGGATTCATACCTTTCCCAAAGGTATTGGCATCTAAGTGAATGCAATGAACCCAACTGGAATTCAAACTTCTTATTCTAAATTTCTTATTCTGTACCACCTGAACATCTACAAGCGATGACAAAAGGATGAAAGATAATACTGGATTATTCAAGAGATAATCAAATAAACATTTCAAGAAAACCTCAGGAAATCAATAATTACTGAAAAGAACTTTGTTTTTGTCAGTGTTTCACCTCCTTTAGGATTCTTTGATGCCATGATTTGTTTAATGGGGATGTTTTGGGTTTAGTCTGAAGGGTAATTTTAGATCTTACAGTTGGTTTGGTTTTTACAATTGTCAAAATGAGAGATGTTCTGTTTGTACAAGAGTCAGAATGTTTTATTAACCTGAAAACTCGAGTTATGTTCTTAGTTAGATCACCACATTCATATAGATGCTATGTATAGCACCAAACCTATTCAGAAATAAAGTTCAGTTTGTACAAGAGTCAGAATGTTTTATTAACCTGAAAACTCGAGTTATGTTCTTAGTTAGATCACCACATTCATATAGATGCTATGTATAGCACCAAACCTATTCAGAAATAAAGTTCAGTTTGTACAAGAGTAAAAAATTTCTCATGACAAGTTTTTTCCTTTGGAATAGTACCTCCCCTCAGAACACGTTCACCACCTTCGACAATCTGAGATGTAATGAACTATGCAAAGCAGGAATATTCAACTACCTGAAGTATTTGAAATACTCACATACCAGCAGATCATGATTTCGTTATCAAGAGAGATGCTTCAATTTCAATCATATCTGATTAATGTAAACAACATCAAGTTGGCTCAATATTTAATTAACAGAGATAAGTATATCTGAAGTCAAAAATGCGTAGGTGTTCATTGCAGGCAATTTGCCAGTCAATTCTGGAGTGTGTAAACTCTATTACAGTTATAATACTTGAATTTTTATTTAAAATTGTAAACACAATTATGACAGAAAAGAACACTGGAGGAGCAGGTCTTTTATCTTCCAAAGGTTTCCACTCTACAGTTTCTTTACCCAGAGATTTTTATATTCCCAGCCTATTGCTGCTCTATTACTATTTCTATGGCAAATGTTCAGTTAAGCTCCATTCTTCAGTTCCACCAGCACAGAGCCTTAGAGCTAGGACAATTACAGTCTTTTGAGTGAAGAATGTTTCTCCAATCTAAAGCCTCTTTCTCATAGGTGCAATATTGCAAGCCTATTACTACTCTATCACTATTTCCATGGTAAATGTTCAGACAAGCTCTATTCTTTAACATGCTGGCTCCCACACAACTCACCAAAAGGTCATTTTCCAATTTCTTTTCTAAGAGGATTATTGGGTGTGGGATGCTATGATTGACTGCTTATCAGATCATCGTACAACAGAAACACATTTTTTCCAAAAAATTTAAATATTTTTGTCTTATTTGAACTATCAGTTTTCACAAGAGTCAAATTTTTTCATGACAAGTCCCTTTCTTATTCTACTTTGGACAACAGCAAGATTCAAAATTCTTTGTGGCAGATGTAGACAGTTGTATGTTGCAAGCAATGGAGATGGATTTTTTTGCCTCTTTTCTTATACACTGCCAGTATTTTTGACTTTGGACCAGCTTATGACCTTTGAAATTAAGACTCTGGATTTCTGAAATCCCCACAGAACATAAAATAAATCTTGTTCAGTTTACATGAAAATTATATCAACATTATTGTGTCAGAAAATCACTTTCATGATGAAAAAAAAACTCAGACATGATTTAAGACTATAAAAATATACTCAAATCATATTTGGCATGCCCACGCTTATAGGAATCATTGTGCCATAAAAACATATTGATTCAGAAATAAATGGCGAATTTGATAACTTGGATTCTGTTTCCATTAATTCAATATCTAAAAACAAAGTTTGCCAAGAGATATGTTTTTATTTTTGGTTTATAAGGAGATAATTATCTGCATAGGCAGATATTTCATGTATATCTCCCAAGTTCCATAAAACAGTAGCTGGTGTGCAAGTCTTACAAGCTGATGTAAGTGAGTTCAATTCTCACTGTGCACCCAACTACTGTAGTCTTCTGTTAGTATAAACTGAGAAACTAGAAATATGAGGTGCGTTCCCAAAGTTTTGACACTTTCTTACAAGAGGTCGTTATAACTGTTAGAAATTATTATAATTTCTATCATTACTATACATCTGCTAATTTTTGTTATTCCAGATTCAAGAAAACAACTATAACAGCTCTTTCAATATACCCTAATAAATGGTGCTTTGTCATTGCTGATTAGTTGGCAGAATATAATCAGTATTTGAAGACAGTCTTCAAGCTCACTATGAAAGCAATTTTTTTGCTGACAAAATATGGGAATCAAAACTGTCCCTCACAATCCTTACGGCCCAGACACTATAATTTTGGTTGTTCTCCAGGCTGAAGGAGAACTTCAGGGGCAGACATTTTGAAGACATTCAAAGGATGAAAGAAGCTGTGACAAAGGTCTGAGACACCTTGGGGCCTTCATGAATTGGCTGGAGAACAACTGCATCAAAATCTGTTCTATTGATAGGTGTAGATATCTTCAGTAAATATTTAATGCTTCCTTGTAAATTTGTCCCACAAGCAATATTTGTTGGACTCACACGAGTCTGGGCAAGAATAAAACCACAAAACATGGAATATATAAAACAAATGAAAATGTATGTATTAACACAAAGAAATTACACTGTTGTGCTCAGAGAAAGTAAAGGAAAAGAACTATACTTTAAAACTATTAAGAATATAAGCATGTGTATAAAAGTTCAGTCATCATTAGACCAAGGAAATGAAAGCACTCCAGTATGGACACCTTACCCATGGGTTACTATATCTGGAAGCAAGAGGAAGAAAAGCAAAAGAGAGAGGATATGTTTGGGCAACCTACGAGTTAAAAGATTCAACTTTGAAGGTGTTGTAGTAAAGCAATGACTCAACTGATAGTAGCAGATAGAAAAAAAGGAGGAGGGTAAACGACAAAACAATGTCACACATCCAACATTCTCACGAGCAAAAAACAAAGATGCCAGAAACAAAACACGTCTGCTTTATACAGCCAAGGACCGACCATCATTTGCTTGCGAATATCCGAGACCAGCTGGCATAAAACATGGGCACCACCATTTTGGTTCTTTTCACCGTTGAGCAGCCGGAGTTTGCACGATGCACAGATTCGTGGGCATTTCCGAGGTAAGCCATTTTCACAATTTCCCCACAGAAGGTGATCAGAATTTTGTACATCTTTTAAATTAAATGTCTCTCCTGAAAAAAGTCTCAAAACTTCTGGAATGCACCTATATATATATATATATATATATATATATTAAGAAATGGACAAGGTCCGACAATTTATTTATCAAAGACATTTTTTTTTTATGTTTAACGTTGTTATTTATAGATACAAGTATTTACAAGCAAAGAAAAAGAAATATCCTGTCAAAGAATGAATATTTTCTATGAAAATTTCTCGGACATTCAGGCCGGTAAATGTTATTTAATACTGTTTATCATAAACAGAGCATTTGCTTAAATACTTTTCTATAAAAACAACGTTAAACATAAAAAATGTCTTTTATATATATATATATATATATATATATATATATATATATATATATATATCTCCAATGTAAGTTGTTTTTTTGTTTATTGAAAAATTTTCTTTGATGTAATTTGATTGTCATAAAGAAGTTAAAATGTCAAAGAAAAAAAAAACATAGAATTTCCACATGAATATGGAAACACAATAAAGACAGTATTTGAAAAAAAATTCAACTAACAACATAAACTTTGAAAATGGCTAGTGTTACCTGAAAATACTTGCTACCCAAATACACCAAATTAAATTATATATATATATATATATATATATATATATATATATATATATCACACACACACAAAGTTCATTGAAGATGACTGACAAAACACTGCAATTAAGCTTTTTACTAAAATTTTCCTGCATTCAAACAAGTGATTTCTTTTCTGGATAGTATAAAAACTGTAGGTCCAGAAATCTGAGTTCTTTCAACTAATCTATTAGCCATTATCAAGGAGATTTTTAACAGAATATGTTGATTTTTTTATATATATATATATATATATATATATATATGTATATATGTGGATGGGAATGTAGAACATGGCAATAATAGAGTTTGAAAACATGGGCTGACCATGTTCAAAAATTATAAAACATTCCCATCCATATATATATATATATATATATATATATATATATATATATATATATATACACACACACACAAGTAAATATATACTTTTGTAGCATACCTACGAATGATAATGGGTATGGCCACATTCACATAAATACATTAGTAAATAAATAAATATATATATATATATATATATATATCCTGTCCCATCTGTAGAGGAAAGAGAGGGAAATCAACTTAAGTTAGTAAATTTATGATTGATTACTTCCCTTTGTAGTCTCAATCTATTTATCTGTATTTTAGACAGACTAAGTTCCCGATCAAAATGAACCATTTAACTAAGTTTCTTTACAGAGAAAAATAAGTTGTAATAGAAGTTTTGATATCTAAAATTTTAGCTAGTTGATATTTGGCTGGCATATACACATATTTAGTATTACAAGTCAAATAATACTTATGCAAACAGATAATGGTTTAGTGATGTAAGTCTTAATAATTAGCCCATACATGAGTGAAGAAGATGTGGATTTATACATTTCCCCAAGGGTATTTAAATATAAATGAAACAAACCCAACAGGAATTGGAACTCAACTCTCCACTTGACAATTCCAAGCCATTATCTATTACACAACACACCCAAGTTTATAACATCTGGTATTCCCAAGCAGTCACCCACCTAGGTACTGACCAAGCTCAACATTGCCTAACTTCAGTCATTGTACAGGAACCAGTTTTCAATGTGATGTGGCCATAAGCCAGATTGCTCTAAATTCAAAATCATTGAGAAAGCAATGGAAAAAATACTTTACTGTCTCATAAAAGTCATAGAAACTCACAAATAATAAAGAAAAGGAAACTATGGAGAGCCATGACCACAGACATCCTGAAAGTGCAAGGCATTTAATAAAGGATTTAAAAAAATACTACTAATATAATTAATCAAAAGAATACATGAGGGAACAGAATGGTTTACAAGAGGACTGAAATTAGATCAAACCATTTTTTTATAGATCCACAGAGAAAATATCAAACAGTGCCAAACTTGAGAAGCAGCTAATGTCCAGTTTGGTAATCGGCTTGAAATCAATATAGACTCTCTTTGTTCTGTCAAGTTAGAAGGAAATAGAAAAAAAAATTTACTTGCCTGGAATGAGAAGTGAAATAAATACTTATATTCTCTGGTTGTAATACCAGAAAATTTCTGGATTAAGCAAAAACAAAAAAAAAAAAATAAATAATTACATCATTAGTGTTGTAAATAACATGAAACATTATTTAAATTTAGACACCATCTACTTTGAAATAGTTCCCTTGTAAATCTACACAGCACTCCTATTTCCATGACAGCACCATGGAAATCCTCTTTCTGAAGGCCACCAAATATTGTTTGCAATTCTGATTGAATTTCTTCAGTCTTGAAGCAGCACTTCTTCATGCTTCAATTTAATTCAGGAAAACAGGGAATTTTAAAGATGAAAGGATTTTTTTTTCCATTTCTGACATTCTGCTGGTGAGTGTAAAAAATTTCTGACTTCTTTATCTGGAGCAAAACAGGCACAATACTTTGAGTGTTTCACATGCTCGTGGCCATTTGCAGTGTGAAAATAGTGTTTTATCAATTGATGGATATACATAAATTTTGCAGGTAGTAAAGGATTACCTTGAAGTGGTAGGTAACTGCTAGGAAAAGATAGTGATCATACTCATCTGTGGCTGCAATCTTTGGTGAACAATATGTTCCAAAATTTGTGATATTTTTTGTCTGATTTTTTTTTTTTTAGTCATTTCACCCCAAGCAAAGCAACAAAGCCACTAAGACACAAGTGGGGTTACTGAGTGTGAAAGAATAAGAAAAAACATTATTATGGTGCAAAAACAATAAAAAAAACAGAAAGTATGACAGAAGATAATGATTCATATTGCATTTAAATTTTTGAAGATCAAAGTTGACTGGAAAGCAAGAAGCTGGAAGAGAGTTCCACAAAAGAGAAGTGTGATAAAAGAAACTATTAGTATAGAACTTATGATGACATCTAGCAATTTCACCTGTAAAATGATGAGACCTAGCTTCCAATCTAGTACTGCACTCAAATTCATAAAGACTAGGAATCATAGAGGAAAGTTCATCAGAACTATTACCATCAAAGAATTTTCCTATTGCCGATTCACATTCCTCCCTTGGTTTTGAACAGAAGTAGAGGTTTATCCCTTGTTTCCTGCTAAGGATTAGGTTTCCGATCCTTTTAAAATCTGCTTCAGCTTCATACATCTCTGCCTGAACTTTGAAATGTTATTCATTAATTAAATCTTGACCTCTTCAAGTCTAGAGTTAGCCATTATCTTTCCTGCATAGCTCCAAGAACTTCACTTCTTGCCCTTTCTTATGCTAACACTACACAGTAACCCTCTAACTTGAGTGGCTCTTGGGATTTCTATTAGGTGAACATCAGTAAAAAAAAAAAAAAAGTACAGGGAAGATACACTACAGCAGTGTTTTTCTTTCCTCTGCTGCGACCCCATTTTAAAGTTTGTTATGTTTGTGTCAGAGAACTGGCTCACTCAAAAAAAATGGATGGGTTGACCTATAATCTTGAAGCAAAATTCTTTTAGCTTCAGTTTAATTTGGGTAAACTAAGAGAAAGGCATTTTCCCCACTTTTTTTGCCATTTTGTTAGTGACTGGTTGACCTTAATACTCATTGTCTTGAACTGGCCTTGAATCATGTAGAGGACTGAAAATTTTGTATTTGACTCCAAAAAATGTTTGCCAAAAGCCAGACAAAGCATTTCAAGGTAGATTTCTGTCCTTGACATGCCTAACAGTTAGGAGATAGTAGCTATCATTCTTGCCAAATATCACTGGTTATTAATGCTTTTGCTCATCACTGTATGTGTGCGAGTGTGCATTTTCACGTGGATAAATCTGTTGACAAAAGAAAATCTGATTCCTAGAAAATAAAATGAAAAAAAAAAAAAATTTATAGAAAATAAACAGCCAAGAAGTGAAAATCCTCCTCTAGAATATCAGTTTAAATTTTGTTGGCTTCTTATCTGCTGAATTAATAAAGATATTAATGCAGCATAAGGGTTTCTACTTTTATCAAAAGATCAAGAAAAAAAATAACTGCAATATTTATTTGCAAAATTCAATGAAAGGACAGAAATCATTCCTTTCAACAGAAAAAGAAAAATAATTTTATTGTCAAGGAGAGTATATATATATATATATATATATATATATATAATAAAAAACCTTAAAGATTCATTTCAGTTCTAATTTATTTCATGAATATCTCTAGAGATATTCCCAAAATAAATCTTTTAAGGTTTTATTTATATATATATATATATATATATATATATATATATATATATATATATATAAAATGTTTATTATCAAGGAGGAATGCATTTGTCGGAGTGACCTCCTCCTCCTATCCTTGAACCGGCAGAGGAACAGGTCATTTTCGACCTTGACCTCTCATTCATGCCCCTTACACACTGTTAACACGTTGGAGGACTAGAAAATCCCCTTTTAGTTTGGGTTATATTACAAACCTAGTTGTAATATACTACTAGTCATTTTTAGACCTTAGTTCTCTTTAGCTAACCTCGTAGTATTTTATTATAGAGACTTTTCGGTTATTTTTAGCTAATTTCTCTTGCTGGTCTCCCTTGTCACAAGAGAGTGATTTCGCTCGATTCTAGGAGGCTGTCGGCGACCGAAACGGTCGGCTACGCAGGCCCCTTGGCCTTCATTGGCCAAGGACACTGATCAACGGGCTGTGTATTAAGTTACGCTCCCATTTTTTTTTGTTTGCCAACTTGACGATAGTTGGGAACTTTCTTTCTCTCTCTGTCTCTCTCCTTCCCAACACATCAAGTTGGCATCCTGGCAATGACAAACAACAAGTTGGCAACACGAAGTACAGCAACAAGTTGGCAATGACAAACACGTCAAGTTGGCACCCCGGCAACGACTCAGCTTCAATAACCAACAACGATCATCCTGGCATCAACCAACATCAACTTCAACAACCACCAAGCGATCATCCTGGCAACAACCCACATCAGCTTCAACCCCCAACAACGATGATCCTAGCAACTACCAACACCAACCTCGACCATCAATGCCTGCACTAAAACTTCAGCATCTCCACCGTTCCGACCATCTTTATTTCCTTTTTCTTTCCCTGAATAAATTAGCATTTATCATACATATCTTTCAGGATACGGGGCCGCACGGAGTCGCCCTGCTACACATTCATAAATTATAACTGAAATGAATCTTTAAGGTTTTATTATATATATATATATATATATATATATATAAAATGTTTATTATCAAGGAGGAATGCATTCATAAATTATAACTGAAATGAATCTTTATGGTTTTTTTATGGTTTTATATATATATATATATATATATATAATATATTTATATATATATGAAGGAGGAAAGGAGGAATGCCTTTCACTTTGCTCAAATCAAATGTGATCTCTGAGGAGGCACTCACTCCTACTTGGCAACTAATATGCAGTTTTGGAAATGAGGTACATGTTTGTACATGCAGTTGTCAAGGGCTGGTTATATAAACCATATGAAAGGTCATATTAACCAGAAGCAAATCAATGTCAACCTGCCTTATGCTGATAACAATACCTTTGTTGTTTCCAACAAGGTTTGCAGATCATCGTTTGAACTGAGAGGCACCTGGTGGTACACACAAGAATTGTTGAACATGCAGATCCAATCAAGAACAACATATATATATATATATATATATATATATATATATATGCCTGATACCTATGAAATCCAATGCTGGTCTCAAGAGGCATCTTAGGAGTCATGGATACTCATACTAGATAAAAGCCATCACAAATGATGCAAGGGGGGATGGGACAGCTCTCGTCTGAGGGAGAAATAGCAATCATCATATACATTGGGTTGGTGCATAATTATCAGGCGTTTTTGTAAGTGTGTTATTTGTTAATAAAAATTGCCATATTGTTCACTTTTTTTTTTTTTTAATAAAAATATTATTTTCAGTTTATGAAAATGCATGTCAATAAAACATACACTCCAGAATAATGATCTAGAAATGTTATTGTTGTTTCTTTTTGCATAATAAATATTGCTTAAAAAACGCCTGATAATTATGCAGTACACACACATATATATATATATATATATATATATATATATATATATATATATATAGGAGGTGCAAAAGTAGCTATACAGTAATGAAAAAACTTGTCCACAAAATATCTTGTACTGATTATACAAACGTTAATCCCTGAAAATGTTCAAACTATTTACCTAGTCATTCACATACTCTTCTTTACTTGCAAAAACATTATGTTTATTATTATTAAAAAAAATAAAATTATAAAAAAATATTAAAAATGATTTTAATGAATTCTTGTATTAAATGAATCCTTGAACCACTACTATAACAGTAGTATATTTCTTATTGCATACCTACTTTTACAGCTCCATATATATATATATATATATATATATATATATAAAATCATCTCATATAAGCTTAATACTGCCTGTCAAAAGAGTAAATCTTAACTTCATTTTTTGTTTCACCTTTTGAAAGTGATGTCTGAAGATCTAGGGAAAAATAAAAGTCTCTGGTGAAATAAATTATTACAATGGAGCCTTAAAGTGGTCTGTTTCTGTTATATATATATATATATATATATATATATATATATATATAGGGCAGTAAAAGTAGATGTGCAATATTTATAGCCTACTGGTGAGATAGTGGAGCTGTGTTTGTATATATAGAAAAACAATCTGTTAAAAAATTAAATGATTTATAAACATTTAATACAGAGCGTTTTTTTTTTTTTTTTTGTCAGCAATATTCTGTTGTAGAGTAGGACTCAGCATACTTCTTGCTCTTCCCTGCTACTATGACCTCTTAATTGCTGGTGTTACCTGGTCCATCCTGACCTGGGGTGGTAGCACCTGTTAGGGTCCCAGCTATGGGCAAATAGTTAACACCCAAACTTGTGTAAAAATAGGTTTTAATACCAGAAATACTTTGTAATAAAAAAAATTATTACTAGCAATAATTTTTGAAAGAGAAATTATTATCAGTAATACTGAAAAAAAAAAAAAAAAAAAAAAATACCAGCTATACAAACAGCTATAAATTTTTTAAGGAAAATATGAACATCTATAGCTTTCTTCAAGGAAAAATATTCCCAGAAAGATTTTTGAAGAAAAATATATTATCAGCAATAAAAATTTTGTCAGCATTAAATAACTCATTGGGGTTGATATGACATAAACCAAACGAATCTTTCTTATGAAACTGCAAAAAGGTTATTCACAAATACAAAACAAACACATTGTCAGTTTTAGTCTTTCTTTGAAGAAACCATTTTGTACCTTAGACTTGCTCCTCATAGACTAAGTCTTGGATTTGTGGGATCTTCCACAACAAACCAGCCTTACCTCTTTTTAGGAAATGCACTCTTCCTATCTGGTAAGTAACATCCTACTTTCATACAAATATAACAAGTATTCATTGGTCAATCACCTTCAATCTAGCTTGTTGATTGGTCAGTTCCAACCAATCAAACCGCCTGCATGTGATCAATCTGTTTTCCCGCTCATATGCTGGGAGCCTCATGACCATTATATAAACCCAACACATGTAAACTCTCTCGAGTTTTCTTTTCATTCATCTGTCTCGCACGTCTCATTGCTTGCTACCAAGTGCCAAGATGTAACCTTCAAGAACTCCCATCTTAGCCATTGTGATCAGATGTTAAAGACTATCACCAACATTCACGCAAGTACAAACTCTGAAATCTCTTCTGAACTTTTACCAACTTTACAACTCACAATTCCAAACTTTATTCTTCTAAATTACAGTTTAATATTACTTCTTAATATGAACTCAGGTACAACAATTACCTAATCAAAGGGACACAACTGTCCTATTTTTTCAGTTCGCATGCATGTACATCAAACATTAATAAATTTAATTGTTATGTTTTGAAATCATTCCGTTCAGTTTTGTATTTTATACTATGTGCTATTTATGTCAAATATAAATTGCATTGTGTCCACGCATTGTCCTTAATCCCACCTTTCCTAGCCAAAGTTAAATATTGGTAACTCAATCACTACAATAATGACCGCGACGTTCATCATTCACAACAACAATGGTAACACAACCACTACATATTTGGTGATCCCGTCAGAAATAAACAATAATGGTAACCCCTCTTGCTACAGATTATTACTATTAAACAAAATGACTGGCATAACATTTCCCATATTTTTCAACACTTAAGAGAAAAGCGCAATTTTAGAAAAGAAAAAGAAGAAAAACCTGTGTCTGACAATGTTAAACAATGTTTCAATGGTATGTCTGTCTTCATCAAGTTATATTTAAAAAATTTTTTTCATATATAAAAATATATAAATCTACAAAACATTGTAAGTCTTTGTTACTTGTAATGAACATGCCAAAGCAAATGAAACGCCATCTGCGTGAAGTCATGCAACAGAAACATGTGTCATATGATGGTGATTTTGTTCATCTTGGAATTTTCTGTTAGTTGATTAGTTACTAAGAGGAATTAAACAGCTTAGTATAAATCTTATAGAATTCTCCTATCATTCTGCTCATTCCTATGGGTCAGGGAGCTAGTAATTTGCATACGTAACTCTCCTCATGCATTTTAAGGGACAAAAGATCAGTAAATAATGAATATTTTTTTTCAAAAACATGCACCTTCAGATGGTTATCAGAATTAGTGTTGATTGTAAGAAAATGTTCTGCAAGCTCTGTTGATGTTACATTGTTTTGACATCATACCTAAGTCCATTGAATCTTTTATTTAATTTTTCCATTGTGCAACCCATATAAATCAAGTCATGTTTGGTACATGGTGGCATATATTAAATGAGAATCAATACAACTGCCATGAGACAAGCAACATTTGCACAAAGACTTATAACTTTTTGTAGATTTACAGGGTGCGATGGGTAAATTGTCGCCACTTTATATTTTAAATATCACGCATCTGTGTTGTTTGTTTTTGTCGACTGCACAGTATAGCAAAGTCAGTTGGGCACCGTCTGTGAAAAAAAAAAAAAAAAAAAAAACCATGGTGCAATTCACTCTTCCAGAAATTTGGAAATAGCATTCTGTTATGTTTGACATTCACACCAGAAGCTCCAATACAAACATTTCAGAGTGTTTGGGTGTCAATCTGAGGACAGCGCAGATGATTCAAAAAGAGTTGGACGAGAATAATGGTGATTACAAAGATATGGCAGCTTGTAAAACTCACTCTGATCGTTCTCATAAGATAACTCCCAAATTTGTTGGTGAGGACCTCAGATTCAAACTGGAGGCAGTACTGCCCAGGTCAAGAGGGTGGCTGCTGGGAGACCCTGTCTGACAACAGGACTCTGCACCATGCAACAAGTAGGAAAACCCAGTCATGGCTGTCAGCCAATTTCTGTGAGCACATCACTCATTATATCTGGCCACCTAACTTCCCAGACTGAAGCCCCCTTGATTATATTGTGTGGGGTGCACTTTAATGAGAGACCAACAAAACTCCTTGTAACACCAAAGATGAACTGAAGGTAAGGATTATGGGAGCATTAACCTAGGAGAGTTGCAGGAGATTCCGAAGTCGTCTGGAAGCCGTGGTTGAAGCCAATGGTGATTTTATTGAATAAATTTACTCTTTAGTATTTCAAGATATTTTTGTGTAATTTGGATAAATTTATCTGTTAAAATGAGATGTCAGTGTTATTTTAATTTTTGTGTAATTTAGACAATTTATCCATTGTATGTTATATATATATATATATATATATATATATATATATATATATATATATATATATATATATATATATATATATATATATATATATATATATAAGCAAAAGGAATACAGAACATTACATTTGGGATGGTTGCAGGAGTGCATATACACTCCTGCAACTAAGCCATCCCCAAATGTAATGTTCTGTATTCCTTTGAATCTTGGTATGTCCATGGATGTGGCCATATGTTTTGGACAGCACAGTCTCCATATACAATAATCCAATCCAGAGCAGCCAAGTGAGCCCACCACTATTGCCACCAAAAGATAGGATTTTGACCAAACAAGGTGCTACCATGATTTCACAAGAAAAATGGATGCCTTCTATATTGCTGTGAATTTTGTCTTGATAGGCAAACCACTCATCACAACAAGTGTCATGTAAATTAACTGTTGGTTCCACTTTGTCAAGACAACCTCCAAACAGTTTCTTAGTAAGGGAGACAACTCAACTCAGATATAAATGTATATCACTTTCTTAATTTTTCAGCTTTAGGCAATCAGCTTACAATCTATAATACCAATTCATTGGATACAATTTAATATTTGTGAATATATTTAATTTGAAAAATAGACATCTTAATTATATTATAATTATTAATTAAATTAATAATTATGCAGTAACTTTATTTATTTTATATATGTATGTCTTCAGTTAAATGACAAAAACAAGTTACATAAATATTTTGCAAAATAATTTACTTCATCAATGCACTTGATTTAGTGATGTATAGTAGTTGGGCAGATTGAGTATTTAAAATATTCTATTCAGGATACAAAATTTTAGTCTGATGAAAACGAACAAATTAAAAGATAAAATGAAAAGCCCAAGACCAAATGTTATATGCAAGAATATACAACGCTTAAAGATTAATTACTTTTTAGTGCAATAAGAATGTCTTTGCTGACAGAGGGATGGCTTTTAAAACTTAATGTACACAGATTCAAAAGGTTTCAAGTCATAGTAGATGGGCTATAAGACTGGGCACATTGCTGGCTATTAATCAAATGTTTGTCTATTACTAAACTCGTTTATTGGTCTTTACTAGTTTATCATCAGTTAAAGTAAAAATAATCATTGATGTAGACTAAGATTATAGCCAAAAGCACTTGGACATGCAGACAATTTCTACATAATTTATGACAAGAAAAGAAAATTATAAGAACACAAGAAAACTTGCATTACATACATTATTCAGACTGTTGTCCTCATCTTCATTGCCATATTCATGTTTTGGCCATTGTATACTCCGGCCTCCTTCAGGTGATTAGAATTTCAAACCGAACCCTTTATTTCGTCCATAGGGGTAGATCGTTCTAGTTCCACATGCCATGCCTCTTCCAGATATCTGTTATTTCCCATTAACTCAACTCTCCCTGCTGTGGCCTGATACTGAACTCACAACGATTTGGCTCTAGTCACTGGATCTAACCAACATCTTTAGCTACAGCAATCTAACCCGGTGGAGAAAATAAAGGGTTCAGTTCAAAATTCCAATCACGTGAAGAAAGCCAGAGCATACAACAGCCAAAACATTGTTAATATGGCAATGACAATTTGCATAATAATCTGAATAATGTAAATAATGTAAGTAATCATAATACTTCCTCTCAGAGATATAGACAGATATTGAAGAATCGATATGGATCCGATATACCAAAAATATGGAGACAACTAGAAAAGTCTCAGTAGAAGTTACGTTGTGAATATGGCAATGAAGATGAGGATAACAGTTCGAATACTCTAAATAATGCAAGTAATCATAATACCTCATCTCAGAGATTGCAGCATACCTAAGGACAATAATGAGTATGTTCCTATTCACATAAATACAGTAGTAAATACTGTATGTTGGTCTACAGTTGAAGATTCATTGTGGAATTCACTTGACTGAATTCTAGCAGTTGACTACTTCTACGCGCTGCTGGTGAATCTTATACGTGTTGTTCTTGTCCTAAGTATTATTGTCCATTATCAACCTTCGTTTGATTATTCTATTCTCTAGGTTACAACAGAGATATAGACAGATACTGAAGAAAACTTAAATAAGAAACTTAACCACAGTCATTTTTTTTACAAAACTTGTGGGCCACCTTAGTAAATTAATTTCTTTTGTTAATTTTACTCCAAAATCTAGAGTGAATAGTAGCGTTTTTCTCAGTACATTTTATGATCTTAGAAAACAAGAAAACAAGTTACTGCATTTTCATTAATGATATGATAGATGATAGAGCATCCTCATCATCAGTTAAGTGCCATATGTAAGACATGTTCCGATGATCATGTTTCTTTCAATTCATGACTAAGCAGAAGATTGCCCTGCAGTAAGTTGCTGTTTCTTTCTGTTGTAAACTGGTGGCCAACCAATGCTATAGGACCCAGTCTGTCCTTATATTTAACCCATAGTGTAGGGGAGATGAGATTGATTCATACCTTTCTCAAAGATGTTTGTGTGTAAGTGAATGAACCTGAATGGAATTTGAACTCTGTGAAGCTGAACAAAGGGCATGCAAAAATACAATAAAAAATTTCATCTTTCAGCTCTTCAAAAATGTTGTAACCTAGGGAAGGTTACTGAATAGAATAATCAAACAAAGGTTGGTAATGAATGATAATACTTAGGATAAGAACAACACATATAAGATTCGCCAGTAGCGCGTAATAGGCAACTGCTAGAAGTGAATTCTACAATTAATCTCCAGCTTCAGGATATCTACCAACCACCTCATGCGGTCAGATGTGGCACAAGACCGAATTTAATGTGGGGTATCCAAGCCCGTAGGCTCAGCCAAAAATTACCCGTAGACACCGTATAGAACGGGGTCGGGTAGCTGTTTCTCGTGACGAGACTATGCCGTTCGACATAGCCTTTGACCAGCACAGCTGAAGACGAATCTTCAACTGCAGACCAACATACAGTGTTTACTATTATATTTATGTGAATGGGGACATACCCATTATTATGGTATGTTCATTTTTTAGCGAATTAGTGGAGGTACCTACTTTTCACTTTATCTGTGTGAATATTAAAATGCCCTTATTTTGTGCATGCAAATTTTGGTAAATATATCTGTTAAAATGAGATCTCAATGTCATTTTCATTTTTGGGTAATTTAGACAATGTATCCATCGTGCACTGTATGTGAAAAAGATATATAAACTTTTATATGTTATGTTGTAACCTAGGGAAGGTTACTGAATAGAATAATCACACAAAGTTTGGTAATGAACGATAATACTTAGGACAAGAACAACACATATAAGATTCGCCAGCAGCATGCAGAAGTGTATATATACATAATATTTGTGTTTGAAAACCCTATGGTACTAATGATATGCCAATGACCCACAGTATTAAATGAAAATGTTACTAAATAGAGTAACCAAACTTAGGTTGGTAATGAACGATAATACTTAAGACATTTAACAACACATATAAGATTTGTCTGTGGCATATAGAAGTAGTAGTCAATTGCTAGAAGTGAGTCAAGTGAATTCCACAATGAATCTCCAGCTGCAGACCAACATACAGTATTTACTATTGTATTTATATGAATGGGAACATATCCATTATTGTCCTTAGGTATGCTGCAATATACCAGAATAACATTAGTAAAATCAATGACAAGTGGAGAAATTTTTCTTTTTTTTTTGCTTAGAAAATCATTTAAAAGGGCACTTTGACATGGTGTTATGGTTAGCATACTGCCCAGTCCTCACTTTCTAGTCTTGATAGAATTCAAAAGTATCTCAGAGTTTTTGTTGGAGAAGAATTATTTTCCAACCTCTTTAACACAGGTGGGATGTGGCAAGCCTCTATCACTATTTCTATGGAAAGTGCTCAGACAAACTATATTCCTTTATTTTGCAAGGTCTAAACTTCACAGCAAGGAACCACCATGCCATTTACATTGTAGCAGACCACCCACCTTCCCTTCGTATTCTATCAGTGAGAAGTTCCACTCAAACAGCTTCTTCCCACAAACCACTGCCCTGTGGAACAGACTCCCAAGAGGATGTTTCTGTAACCACTACAATCTAAATCTAGAGTTAACTGTTATCTTCTCCTCCTATCCATATAAACTACCCCTTAATGTAACCATCTACCTTGAATGGCCCCCAGGTCTTATACGAGGTGAAGCTTACTGGGGGGGAAAAAAAAAAAGAAAAAAAATTAAAAATATGAATAGTGAGTTTGATCCTCATTGGGTGCCCCATACTTTCAGCCTTGTGCCACATCTAAGCTACGCTTGGCAAATCACCATTGGGCACCTCGAGGCGGTGTAATGTTTAGCAAACTTGTCTCGTTAGAACAATTACAACTGAGTAGTGAGTTCGATCCTCACTGGGTGCCCCATACTTTCAAGTCTTCTGCCACATCTAGGCTATGCTTTGAAAAATCACCAGAGCTTTTTCAGTATCAACAGAGGTTTAAAACCAGGGTTTTCATTCCCCTAGATGGACTACCTTCCTGGGCTGATGAGCTATATCTACCTGAAACTGCCATATAAGTTGGCCATTTTATGTTGAGTGCAGACCTGCATGCTGAAATTACATAAGAGATCAGACTGAATTGTAAAACATGTTTTATAGTCAATCAAATACAATAATAATTCTTATCACTTTCCTCAATGTCGGTCTTTCTCCAACAGCTGTGGGTGTGAGTTTTATCTCTACTTTTAACCCCACTCCCCATTGAATCTTTGATAATTTTTATGACCTCCACGAGATATATATTTATGGAGACTATAACCACTATCAATAAAAAAAATAAAATCAACATATACTGGTCATGCCAAAACATTTCTCTCCAGCTGTTTGACCTTTCACTTCTCGAAACAGTGCCAAATATAAAAATTTAATACAAAGCAGCTATTCTTTGTAATAATCCATGCACAGCGGGCTTATGGATGCATCACATTGAACCACCTGTTCTTGTATGATCACTAAAGTTAAGCAATGTCGGGCCTGAGCAGTACCTAGATGGGTGACTGTTTGGGAATACCAGATGCTCTCAGATTGAATGTAAGCTGTAAGCTTGGATGTGTGGTTGATGTAATTGGTTTATAGCTATGTCATGTTGAAACACTGGTTCTCATAGCATCACTGAAGTTAAGCAACATGAGACAGGTCAGTACCTAGATGGATGACCACTTGGGAATACCAGGTGCTGTAAGCTTGGATATGTTGGTGGTGGAATGTATACCGACTCGGAATTTGAAATCAGAGAAGTTAGTTCCAATTCCAGTTGTACTCAACATATTCACTTATGTGCAAATATATTTGGGAAAGATATAACTGTACCTCTTTTCCCCACAGCCATAGGTTAATTGTATCAGTAAATCATTCTCTCTCAAAAATTCTTACAATCTAAAAATATTTAAAAAAATATTTAAACAGCAAAAAGTTGATATAAAAAAAAAAAACAACTAATAAAAGATTCATGCAGATTGTGTGTGTGTGTGCGCGCATGAAGAACCCATCTATAGTAAATAAGAATTCAGGACATAAAAATGAGTCGGTTATAATGACAGCAAAACAATACCCTAATAATGGGGAGCTGATAAGACTGATACACAAAAATACTGGAGATATATATATATATATATATATATATGGCTGATGCCAAATCAGTTGGGTTTCGAGCCTGGCTTGAAACAATCAGATGTCTAGCCACACTGAAGAGCTGTGATACAGTCAAAATGTTTGTGGATGACTATATATATATATATATATATATATATATATATATATATATATATGTGTGTGTGTGTGTGTGTGTGTGTGTGTGTGTGTATATATTTAGGTAGCAATGCTACATTAATACACGTTTCATTAAAGGTAGACAAGGTACTGCAGTTAAGCTTTTTATATAATTTTCTTGTGTTCAAACAAGCGTTTTCTTTTCTGGACACAGAGTGTGTAGAAACTGTTCAAATGTTCTGTAATTCCAAGCGCTTTTGGCTATACTTTTAGCCATTATCCAGCACCTATCTGACCACAGATCCATTAGAACCCATTTAAACACACACACAAACTTACCAGACTCCATCTGAAACATACTAGTAGAAAATACAGACATAATAACCTCATCCACATGTTAAAAAAAAAAAAAATAATAATAATAGAAACCCGAATAATAAAGAAAAAGCCAACACTCAATATTAACTATGAACATGGCCCCAACGTGCTGCATTTAGAAAATAAAACATCCCTCTAACTCTAGATACATGCACACAACCCATACACCCAGTTAAATAAGTAAAAATGAAATCATCCTTAATAATGGCTAAAAGTATAGCTGAAAGCACCCCTGAATTACAGTACATTTGGACAGTTTCTACACACTCTGTGTCCAGAAAAGCAAACATTTGTTCAAACACAGTTAAATAAAAAGCTTAATTGCAGTAACTTGTCTGTCATCTTTAATGAAATATAAACCCAGCATGCTTTAACCAATTTGGCCATGAAGAGCAGTCAGTCACAAAAGGCCACCAAATATTGTGCTTTACAAAATTTGGCCTCAACTGAATGAAATATTTGATTATGGTGTGCCGGGTTTAAAACCTGAGAGACACTGGTTCACATAAATAAAGGAAATAAGGTTTGTCTATATACATCCCACTCAGGTAAAATTATATAGAAAAGGAAGTTAAAAATGCAACTGGAGTCTAAGAATATTTATTTAGAGAAACTTTCCAAGTTTCAACGTTCTAGGATTTTCAAAATTTAAATTGAGATGGAGTGACATGTGACTATGCCATGATCTGTTTCACATCTCATTGATTTTATAAATGCCACGCTAATTAAAAATGAACATAATTCTTTGTCAAAGTACTTCAAGGGGGGTTCTAGGGACATTCAACATAGGAAAACATGCCTCAGGAATTTTCGCCATAGACAATTTCACCATTTTTTTTTTTTTTTTAAATATACAAAATACCATGTTATCAAGTATATCTGGCTCACACTATTGTTACTTGAATTTAAACATTTTAATAAGTTATAGGACCAAAATCCTACATCATTTATACTTGTCAGTGAGGAGTGCAAAAATTTCAACCTACGTCACACAATTTCATATTTCAGACTTAACGTTAAACTTTCTGTTAACATAATATCAGTCTGCCAATAATTCTCACTTAAGTAATATATATTATTTCAAATAAACTTACAACTTGAATATGCAACCAACTTCAATATAAAATATCTGATCAAAGAAAGATAACCCTTTCAAACTCAGTAAGTCTTTTGAAATTTACACAAATTATTTGCAAACATAAACTGTTTTAAATTCACTATAAATACCTAAAAATTGAAATATATTTTCTTATATTTCAAAATACATTATAACACACCACCTTTTGATCAAAAGTATAATTGACATTCAATTAATCAAACACAAAGATATTTAAACAATTTAAAATAATTAAAATGCCTAAATTGAATATTTAATTTGAACACTTAAAGCAAGTGTAGAGTTATCAAAAAAAATGCGGCGAAATTGTCTTATGGCAAAAATCCAATACGGCAAAGTTTCTTGCGGTGAAAATTGCAGCCGTAAGACAATTTCACTGCATTTTTTTTTTATATGTGAAGTACCTTGTTATCAAGTCTATCCGACTCACATTATTGTTACTTTGATTTAAACATTTTAATAAGCAAAGTTATAAGGTCAAAATCATACATCATTCATCCTCGTAAGTGAGGAACGTAAAAATTTCAACATGACACTAGAACCTACATCATTCAATTTCATATTTCAGACTTAACGTTAAACTTTCTGTTAACATAATATCAGTCTGCCAATAAAATATACTTGATAAAAAGGTACTTTTCATATTAAATTGAACATTACTACAAAAGGGACATTCAAGATAAGAGTATCAGAAAAAAAAAAAAAAAAATGATGAAATTATCTCACCAAAAATCCTATATAGTGAAGTTTCCTACAGTGAAAATTCCTGAGTCTAGTTTTCCTACAGCAAAATTGTTTACAGCACTGTTCCAGATATGTTTCAAGGGCCGACTAATAATATTACCAACTATAAACACACATCAAAAACATTACATAACATCACCAACCTTTATTGAATCCATTCTTAAAGAATCTAACGCATGTTTATCTAAAACAAATGGTATGTATGAAAATATGTTCCCAAATCAACATGTGAAAAACCACTAAAACCTCTACTAGACACACAGTTATGAATATAAATTTAATTTCAATCTTACATAGACAGATTAGAATTATTTTTAAATTTATATATTGTTATATACCATACCCATGAACACTAATGGGTAATGTACCAATCCTCATAAATACATTGGACACTATTGTAAGTGAGAGTAATATATGAAGTAGTCCACCACTAGCTGTAATTTCCCTACTTCATGCCACTAGCGAGTACTGTATTTTGTTGATGTTATAAAAATTACCATTTCAGTCCCAATGTCTGTTTTGGTTATTCCTCATTCAGTAACCCATTCTAGGTTACAATATATACCTAAAACAATATTTACATTTCTTTAGTTAGGCTTGTAGTCCACAAATTTCTTAAACGTCAAATGGATACATCATCTCTCCTTGAATTTGGAACACCACAAATTATATTAACATTTGTTTAACAAGTCAAGTACATGTGAAACCTGATTAAGCAATGAAAAAAATGACAAAAGTTAAAATACCAGAATACCTTCTTTTTTTCTATGATTAAGCTTTAATAAAGTGAAACATGTTAGATTGATAAACATTTCCTATTTGTTCTTTATTTTACTTTATATATATATATATATATATATAAAATGAAATTGACCAAGTCTAACAATTATTTTAATATATTTTCTGTTTATACATTATTTTTGTAGATACGATTATTTAAATAAATGCTCAGTTTATAATAAACAGTATTAATTACATTTACTAACCTTTTTTTATTTTAAGAATTTAAGATTCCTTAGCAGTATGCTTTTATCAATTGTGTCTTTGAATCTTAAGAATTGGAAAATAAGTTGTTCCATTTTTGTAGGTAGCGCATATCGAAGACACACCACTTCTCCACTAGCTATTGGGGGGGGGGGAGAATTATTAAGACTTGTATCACTAAATCATTATCTAAAGAAAAAAAAAAATTCTTTGAATCTAAAAAATTTTCTGGCTTTAAATAACATGCAAAGGGTTGATAAGCCACAGAAAATGAAAGAACCAATCAATTAAATACTGAAAAGCTACACAGAAACTAATTAAAAAAAGAAAAATCTCTTAATTCCAACAAATAAAAAATAAACCATTTGTTGGAATTACAAGTTTTTTCTTTCTTTCAATTATGCAACTACCAACAGAGACAAGCATCCTAACTTTTTACACAGAAACTAGTTGCCACAAAGTGAGGGAACAGTTTATATATTGATTGTAACATAGAATTGATCCAACTTTATATACAGATTTCTTGTTTATCAAATTTTGATTAGGTATGAATCCAGCTTTTCTCTTATGATTGATAAATATATAAAGTACATGTTTTTTTTTTTATATACCATATATACTTGTGTATAAACAAACTTCATATATAGTGTCACTCCTGAATTTCAACCTCTCCAGAAAAAATATCAGTGCAACCTATCACCAAAAAAGAATGATTTTTAACCTCTTCAAAAAAAAAAAAAAAAAAAAAAATTACCTGTGACCCTCTCCTACTATTTTTTGTGTAAAAAAAAAAATTATCTCTGATTATGAAAAACTTGCACTATACTTGAATATATGTTTTGTGATGTCAATGAACACTCAATGCCACTTCCATAATTCTTGTTGTAGTAGAGACTTTTCAATTGCTGATACAACTATAGTGCCTCGTTGAACAATGCTGGTGTCAGACACCTTCAAATAACACTCACACAAATAGTACTCACTCAATAATACTCACTCGACAAGTAACCTGTATAGTGATCTGAATAGAGAAATAATATTGTGAATAGAATAGAAAAAGAGATCTGTATAGTAATAGAGGATAGAGTAGAAATGGAGATTCGTATAGTAATAGAGGATAGAAGAGAAATAGCGATCAACTAGACATCACGCGATTTCCTACTTATGTATTTCCTCTATGGTCTACTTAATTCAATAATGGAATCACCTGTGTTTGTTCACTGGCAATCAATGTTCAAACTCAAGTGTCAGCAACAACATTTTATTCCTATATTACAATATGTTAATAGATTCTTATTTGTCTTTCTCTAGCTTGAATGCCATGCAAAACTATTAAGGCAATAAAAGATCGGAGATGATAATTCGCATATTTCTATTTATGAATTGTGGCATCTCATTAAAATATATATGTAAGGTGCTTTTTCAAGTCATTGTAGTTGAATATTAGCTTTTTTTTTTTTTTTTTTTTTTTTTTTTAAAACACATTTTGACATTTTATACTTTCTATAATGAAGATCACTTTTTACAAATTAAAAAAAAATCATCCATTTTAACTTGAGAGCTGAAAGGTGAAATTTTTGATGGTGGCCCAGTATTTTTACATGCCCTTTTTTCACCAATACTATACTTAGAATGCTTTATCATCGATCATAAAAAAAAATGCACTAACTTGTTTGCTGGCTTGCAAAGATGAAAAAAATGAACTGAAAAAAGCAACTTACTAACCACTCTTGATTTTTGCTAAAATTAACCAAAGTATTTAATTTACCAAGGTGACCAAAAATTTTTATATGCCAGTGCATGTACACACATACATACAGGTTGCGATGGATAAATTGTTGTCTAAATTATGCAAAAAAAAAAAAAAAAAAAAAATGAAAATAATACTGGCATCTCATTTTAACAGATATAGTTACCAAAATTACACAAGATTATTGAAATACTAAATTCAACAAAAAAAAAAAAAAAAAAAAAAAAAAAAAAAAATCGACAATTGGTTTCAACCACGGTTTCCAGATGACTTCAGAATCTCCTGTAGCTCTTGTAGATGGTTTCCTTATTTAAATTGGTGAATGCTGCAATAATCTTCGCCTTCAGTTCATCTTTGGTATTACAAGGAGTTTTGTTGGTCTCTTGCACAACTGCACCCTACACATAATAATACAGGGGGTTGCAGTCTGGTGAGTTCAGTGGCAAGAAATTGTTTCACAACTATGATTGGGTTCTCCTGCTTGTGTGGCATGATAGAGAGTCCAGTTGCCAGACATAGGGTCTTCCAGTAGCCATCCTCTTGACCCTTGATATAGGCCTCCATATTGAGTCTGAGGCCCAGTGGGAAGATGAATGGTGGCATAACATCACCATCACTAGTGATCACTCCAAACAGCATGGTGTTGACTGGATATTTGATTTTTGTCACTCAGTACATCCATTGGGAACATAGCAAGCAGTTGTTCTGTGTGTTTACCATGTTATCCTGACAGAAATTTTTCGTCTGAGAAAAACTAAAACATGTTCAGTTGGAGGGTATGCTTGAGTTTATTCAAAAGCTTCGTAGTGCAGTTTTTCCCCTTGTCCTTCATGGTTTGGGATAAAAATTGGCCCTTTCTCATCTTGTATGAGAAATACCGAATATCTTCATGGCCTGATAAGAAACTCAGACACTCTTGTGTCCCTGGCTATGGACCTAATGCCAATCATGGCCTGGATCTCACAAAATTCAGGAGTTCTTTTCTTATCAGAACAATCAGAGTGAGTTTTCCAAGCTGTCGTACCTTTGTAATCACTATTACACTTAACCAACTCTTTATGAATCCTCTGCACTGTCCTCAGATTTACACCCTAATACTCTGAAATGTTTGTATTGGAGTTTCAAGTGTGAATGCCAAGCAGTACAGCATGCTGTTTCTAAATTTCTGGATGGAATGAAGTGCATCATAGTGCTCTTTTCTCACAGATAGTGCTCAACTGACCCTAGTCAATGAAATCAAAAACAAGCAACATTCATGCATGAAATTAAAAATATAAAATGGCAACAATTTAACCCTTGCACCCTGTATATATCTCCACATAAATTTTACATTCCACCTTCACATGTGAAACACACTGATACAGAACAAATAATGACAATGTTTGACTTAAACTTTTAGTAATATTATCTTTTTTTATTAGATGAAGCTGTTGTGGCTGTTCTGGTGATACATTGGCCTTACCAGAATGTAATTTCTTTTATATATGAAGTGGTATCAAAAAGTTCCTAGACAAGTTATGTTCAAAATAAAAAAATAATATATATCCCTACCCCCTACCAAAACATAACTAATAACTGATAAATCAAAATACAGCGATAATGAACTCGTAAACACCCCTTGTCTGGATGAATGGATTTCTCTGTATCCTTGAAAACTTGAATTATGATTTTTTGCTGAGCCTTTAAAACCCAGTAATAAATAAGTTACTTAATTAAAATTCAAAGCTTTTTGAGGATGAAATGGAACTAATGTCTTTAATTACGAAATTAAATTCAAAGCTTTTAGCTTCCATTTTTGAAACATGGTTAGAACTGTGTAGCAAAAAAAAAAAAAAAAAAAAAAAAATTTTAAAATCAATTAATTTATAATATTAATGTTCTGTAAATTTACATTGAGCACTATTTTATAAAAAATAAAAATATCTATAAGAACACCAGATTATAATATATATATATATATATATATATATATATATATTATAATATATATATATACACACACTCAAATTTTGACATCATTTCCTTCAAAATAGTCACTTTGTGCAGCAATACACCTGTCCCTGCATTCCTTTTGGATTCTGGTCTGGATGTCATTTTCTGTAAGCAAGTCAAGAAACTCCTGCAGTTCACTCTGGATCTCGGAAACCGTAATAAAGCAGTAACCTTTGATCTGCATTTTCAATCTTGGAGAAGAGACGAAAGTCCGCAGGTGCTAAATCTGGCAATTAGGGTAGGTGCATAAGCGGTACCATATTGTTTTTGGATAGAAACTCAGAAGTGAAGAGAGCTCGGTGACAGGGTGCATTGTCATCTTAAAGAATCCGATTCTTCATGCTCCACAGATCCAGTTGTTTTCAGCAAACAACCTCCATTAAATCCCTCAAAAGGTTTCAGCAGAATACACGACTGACAGTTTGTGAAGTAAACACAGCAAAGTCACTGGTGCATGAAGGTTATTGCTAGTTCTCACTGCACATGCAACTATGGGTTGCTATCTGTTGGTGCACGACAGAAAGAACTAGTCTGGAAACTTTTTAATACCACCTTATATGTATTTGGGGGTGGGAGTTAAAAAACAGCATCCTCAGACCACACTGGGGATTTTAAAATTACAAAGAAAATCATATATGAGACAACGACATAAGCACAGATAAAATACTTCAGTATACATTTTAGAGAAATTATGGTATATTTCAAAGAACATATATGTAAATTGAAATAAAGTTTTGCTTATCTATTGGTGGCAACTTATTTTATCAGAGAACTATCCTGAATGTCTGCCTCTTTGGTCAGTTGAAAAATGAAGAGAAAGTTTTGATTTTTGTTTCATTTGGCAGTAAAATGCTTGTTCTGATGCATCACAGGAGTATTCTATATTTATTTAACTTTTTGAAAAAATTAATTATTGTTTATTACCATTCTTATCTGATTTTTATTGCTTAACTTTTAATTTTTTTTTCATTATTAATTATTTTGGTTCCAGATTACTGCATAGTAATAACGATTGGGGTTATTTATTAATTTATTTGTTGCTATCACCACAAAGCATTTTCAGATATTATTCAGTTTTGACTTTTATTTCTATCATTTTAGTTTCTTTACTTGTAGTAAAGCTATCTTTTTTGTCAGATGAAGCAATGTTCACCCTTATTAATTTTTTTCAAGGAGAACAGCTTGTATGTTAATTTCATTTGCTTTATTCACATAATATTATGTGGGCTTTTATTCAAGCAATCATGGGTAAACTGTGGCTCATTTAACTTTCTGAATGGCATGAGGAAAATACTGTTTATTAATTTTTTTTTTTTGTTTTTCATTTCATTCACACATTCTCTCGAACACAACTACATACATAAACAATGATTAACTACAATGTTTCTTGAATTTTCTAATCTTTTCTTGAAGGTAACATTTTTGTCATTTTTAACTATTGGTGATTTTCACTAAGGAAGATCATACGTGTAAACATCTTTTGCTTTTGAAACAGGTAACATTCATAAGAAATTTTTTCTCGTGAGAAGTTTTTATTATATAAAATTATTTTTTGTATTTTCAAATGAATAAATAAGAAACAAATCGCACACAGCAGTATGTGTTAATCATGCAGTCAACAGTGATAAAATAATATCATGCACCAAGACTCCTTTTTTCCTTATAGAAAAATCTTTTTTACAAAATATTTTTTCCTCATTTCTAAGTACCTATGAGTTGGGATCAAATATGGATCAGAACTTAACATATAAAGAACAAATAGGAAACTTTTATTAATCTAATGTTCATTATTTATTTATTAAAGTTTCAGAGCATGAGATATGGAAGATAAAAAAGTAAGGAATTCTGGTATTTTTACTTTTGTGTTTAATTTTCATTGGTCAATCATGTTTCACATGCATTCAACTTTTTTAAACCAATGTTATGGTGTTTTGAATTCAAGGAGAGATGACCCATGGATGCAAAGTTTAAAAAAATTAACGAATTCCAAAACTACCTGAAAAAGCTTAAATATTGCTATATGTTTTTAGGCGCATAATAATTCTCGTTTGTCTATGTGGGATTTAAAGGATAATATGTGCATGTCTGTCTCGTAGACATTATGTTTGTTGATTTTTGCATGTTGATTTGGGAATTTTTTTTTTTTTTACATACTTACTGTTAGTTTTAGATAAACATAGATTCTTTAAGAAGGGATTCAATAAAGGTTGATAAGGTAATATTATGTTTATGACGTGTGTTTATAGCTAGTAATGTTGTTATTAGTAAGCCCTGAAAATGCTTTTTCCATAAAGAATTGTTCTTTTTTAATTAGAGTGGCATTTATAAAATCAAAGTTATGACCAGTCTTGTTCCAGTGTACTATGCGAATTTGAATGGTTGTCTAAACGTAAAACTCTTTTGCATTTGTTGATATGAGCTTTTAGATCTCATAGTATCTTCCCAACATAAATTCTTTTACATTGTAAACTATTTGATAAGTACTAGCATCTGAATTGGTGTTGGATTTATTTTTCTATCTAAATTATATCTCTGATTGACTTTAACCTTGTGGTAAAGAACCTAGTATTAGCTATAACTAATTTATTTACAAGTTTAGTAGAAAGAATGTTACAAGGTAGGATTATGAATTTTATGTTGTTGTTAGAAGTACTATTGATGTCTAGTTTTTTGTATTTTTGTACTTACGTATATCATCTTATCTAACGAAAAGGTCTGAGGCACTTTCAACAAAAAATTACCTTTTAGTCATTTTTAGCAGTGTGGCCTTATGATAAGCCATATCTCATGGAGCCCATTAGTAAAAAAAAAAAAAAAAAATACCTATGCCTGTATTAGAGGAAGTATTATCAACTATCATTTACTTTTTTACTCATATTTCTTTGATTTTAATTTCAGTTACTTTTTATTATGATTACTTTAACTATCATGAGTAAGGTGGCATAGAATAATGGTTAGTGGCTTGGATCTAGGAATCGGAGACCTGAGTTCAAATTCTAGTAGAGTTCATTACATTCACTTACATGCTAATACCCCAGGGAAAGGTGTAAATCCATCTCTTCCCCTGCCCCAGCTATGGGTAGAATAGCATGACTGCCTGGGTCTTACAGTCTCAATTGACAACCAGTCAAGGAGAAGGAAACTGAATTCAAACCACCTGATGCCTTGTAGGTCTTGCCTCTTTAGGCAAAGTCTACAAGAAGGTAACTTCAAAAACAAATCCAACTGAGAGGAAGTGGGGGAATAACCACAACATCTCTGGTGTAAAAGGAACACACTATTCAGCCTTAAATGTCACCATGAACCACAATTGTGAGACAGAAAGTAGTGGTGACCACAGCAGCACAAAAAATGTGCTAATATATATTTGCGAGCATATGTGAAATTATCTTTGAGCCAATGAAAACCTTGCCTTCACAAAAATTTATCAGCAAGCTGAGAAGAAAAGGAAATAAATTTGTGAGACAATGTGAATGTTTTTTGGACCAATGAAAACCTTGTCTTCAAAGAAATTAGCTGTTGAGCCAAGAAAAAGAAAACAGCGAGGCTATGCAAAATTCTTTTTGATGTAAAATAAAAATTAAATAAATAAGTGTCTGAAGTTGTGTGAAAGGTCTTATTTCTGTTTGTGCACGAAGCATTGAAGTTTTCACCAGTATCAAATTACTTGACAAGTATATTAATTGGCCATAACCAAGCATGTAGTACTTTAAAGAATTTTCTCTCAAAAATCTAAGAAAGCTAAGTATTTCAAACTACTTATGAAAGAATGCAACCATATATCCATTCAGTGAGCAATGAAATATCTTACCGTATTTAAACATTTTTGAATATTATTTTGTGTCAGATCATTTAATCTGTTGTATGAACATTTCCTCTTCATGACAATTCATTAAAACTATGGACTTTAAAAATTTCTGATTTATTTTCCTGAAACATGCTACTGACACAACTTCAAGCATGTAAATTCCTAAATAAATTCCTTAGCTTCTTTTGTTAAAATTACCTACGTGTTTCATCATCATTACCATCAGCCATTAATCTTCTTGGCATGGGTAAATCAACTGTTCATTTTTAACCCCTAAGAAGAAGCCCCATGCCACTATACAGGTTCGATATAACAGGAATACAGTTCCATCTCACTTGATGCGAGTAGAAGTATGTTACGCATCAGGTTCCGATGTTGGATGAAATACTTACAAACAGATAGAATGGTGTAGATGACCAGGTGGTTTTGCGTGTTGTTGTATTAGAAACACGTGTGTGTAACACCTGGTAGGATATTAAAAGATCCAACTACAAGTTAATGGCGGACTTGAATTAAGTCTAACTGAAGATTTAAAGAAGACAAACAAACAAAACAGGTATATATATGTCAACAAATATATGTATTAAACAAAACAATTTTACAATGGACATAGACAATAATGCTTGTGTGTATATGTGTGTGAACATTTGTGTTTGTTCTTTGGTGAATGTTCGTATGTACGTGTATGTGTGTAATGTTCATAGCGTCTTCCCAGAAGTGGGAAATGATGTCTTTTGCGAGAGCTCACATTGTAGAGGTGTTCAGTGAAATGAAGAAATGAAAAAGAGGATTTACCCCACCTCCACGCAAGGTGAGATGCGGCACAAGGCCTGAAGGAAAGAGAACGAGGCAAGAAGTTGCCTAGTGTTTATAGTAATGGGAGAATGACCCCTAGTGACAATTATGGAATTAAGGAGGAGCTAACTCCGACAATGGCATAAGGGAATGAGAGATCTTTATTCCTGAGCTGGGGACAATATCCTGGTTCATCCTTCTGATACTGTTCTCTATAATAAAAAAAAAGTGCATATGTAAAAACAGTAAATAGAACAGCTAAATAAAGAGGGATAACTCAATAATACAACAGTATAAGCTCCCTTTAAAACTACAAACGACACCTGCAAAGGGCTAAAGGTTACAGTGGCCAAAACAGTGTAATAAAACAACAGAAGAAATCATTAGTCTAAAAAATAAAACAAAATACACCTTAAATTCAAACAACGTTTTATAAAATTGTTTTTAACAAATTTCATTTGAATGCATCTACTTTTGTTAATGCAAATTCATATTGATTTTTTTTTGCATAAATTTTAAAAAATTCCCAATCTAGTGACCGTTTGCATAGGCACTTGTCAATCAGATTTACGGTGTATGTAAAGGGAAATAACTCCATTTTAAGATTTATCAGATTTACGTCCCTTTAAAATTATTTCTGTTTCATTTGATTGACGAAATGGACTTCAGGAAATGTTTTTTTTTTTTTACATTAAGTCATTCCTTTTGATACGACAACAAAAATATTGAGGTGTTAATTTCACGCCACAAAAAATTAGGAAAGCCAGAGAAACTTGTGAAAAAATATTTACAAAACAAAAGTGTTATAAAAAACACAAAAAGTATTAATTTTCCACCCAGCGGATAAAACAGCTACTATCAGAAGTGGAAAGAATAGACAGTGAAAGTCATTTTTCATTCATAATATTCCAAAGAGGAATGATTTTTTTCTGAAAAACCCACCAAACATAAAAATATTATAACAAAAGAAAAAAAAAGAAAGAAAGAAAGAAAAGAAAGAAAGCAGAAGAGAACTTACGGACTGTAACATCCGGAGCCAGATTAAAAGGGGGTCCCTCAGCACTTAAGATTTTTGTGTCCTAAGCACTTAAAAGATTTTGGTTTGGTTTGGTTTGTACGGCATATCAACCTCAATGGGTTATTTAATGCCAGTAAGATTTTTATTTCAAAATTGTATAGCTGATATTTTTTTTTTTTTTTTTTTTTCCAAAATTGTAATTTTTTTTACAAAGTATTTCTAGTATTAAAAACTATTTTTACACTTTCATAGTATTTTTAGTCCAGTTTGGGAGGTTAACTATTTACCCATAGCTGGGACCCTAACAGGTGCTACCACCCCGGATCAGGGTGGACCTGGGAACACCAGCAATTAAGAGGTGGTTCTACACTCCTCAAAACCTCATGATCAGAGGCCCTGCTGTTGGATGTAGTTTATTGTCTTAGCCTGGACGTGGATGTAGTTTATTGCCATATCAAGGATGGTAAAAGATTTTGATTCCCTTCATACATATGCAAATTAAACATGCAGGCTGGTAGACAAAAATAAATATACTGTTTAATAAATAAACAGAGCATCTCCTGAAATATGATTATCCACTAAAATGAACAGTTCATTTTAGAACAGAATTCAATATGCAGATTCAAATGAGTGACCTATGCAGCATCTTCCTCACTTGCACTTTATCTACCACTGAGGCACACTCATAAAGACATTGTGGCCAAGAGAACTGACAATGAAACAGGGACACATGTTCATGCCTTTCCTTAAATCAACTGTATCAGTGAATGCATGGAGATGTGTTTTATGGCTTAACCTTTTGTGGGTTTTTTAAAGCAGAGGAAAGGATAGAACAAACAAGTAATGGAACCTGATAGCACAGAGCAAAGAATGGATTGGATTCATACCTTTACTGAATATCATTTTAATTCTTACTTTTTGATTATTTAATTGATGAAACATTGCCAGCCATTGTTAATTTTTGACTATTTCTTTAATCTTCATTTCACTTGATTTATTTACACTTGTAGTAATATCTGGATTTTTTATTAGATCAAGCATTGTCAACCATTAAAATTTTCATGATTATTTTTCTAATAATAAACAATAACAATTCATAATAAATAAGGAGTAAAAAGTTAACACTATAAAATAGCTACAAAAAACTGCATTCATATGCACAATTATTCCTACTCAGTCTCCAGATTAATTTGAAATATAACTGTTACCTCCTACCCAATAACCATTAGGATAATAAAATAGACCTTATTTCCCAAAATGCACCATTGACCAGCATATAGAGTTGAGTCAAAACACAACACACATGGCCTGAAGATTGCATTTGAGGATGAAAAAGACTATTGTGACAGTGTTTATTTCAGTGTCCACTTTTATATTTATGTTTCTGAAATTGAACACTTTTACCTAAAGATATAGCATAAGTATATTTTTATTTTATATAAGTATAAAAATTTCTGATAGAGTATATCTGTAAAAAGACAAAACAGAAACATCTTAGCCAACAAATTTCATCCTCTGTGGGACTTTAAGGCAAATGACAAAGTCCTACAGAAAACAAAACACACTAAGGTACGTTTTCTTTTTATTTATATACAGGGTGTCCATAAAGTTCGTGTGCACTTTAAAAAATTTGTAACTTTATTTCTATTTGTGATAGAAATAATTTGTAAAAAGAATTAGAAATAAGTAAATCTATATATTTTAAGGTTTTATTTAAATTTTATTTAAGTTTCCACATGTCCTCCATCATTAGCAATACAAAGGGTAATACGATTTTGCAGTTCACGGAAAACATTTGCCAACTGATTTATAGTAATGCCTGAAATCACATTAGTTATTTTAGCTATACTTAAAACTAGGTACATTAAGCTTTGACATTTTTTACAGATTATTTCTATCGCAAATACAAATAAAGTTATAAATTTTTTTAAGCGCACACGAACTTTATGGACACCCTGTATTTGTGTGTGTGTATGTATATGTTGTAACCTAGGAAAAGGTTACTGAATAAGAATAACCAAAACAAAGGTTGGAAATGGAATAATATTTATAACAGAAACAACATACAAGATTTGCCAGAGGCGTGTAGTAAGTAAGTAATCAACTGTTAGTGGTGAGCTAGACCTGAATCACAAGTGGAAGACTGCATACAGTATATACTACTGTATTTGTAGGAATTTGGACATACCCATTATAGTCCAGAGGTACAGTATAACTAATATATATATATATATATATACATACAAACAACAAAACAACATACTCAGTATATTATTCATTCATTGTAGTGAATCTCTCCATAATTTCAATTTAAAAACTGCTGCTTCAATTTAGAGAGTAAGTATTTTACTCAGGTGGAAACATATAGAATGTGCACTGTTTTCTGAGTCTTCTACAATAAATTTGCATCCAGGTTCTTATGTTATTTTACATTTCTTAACTAATATGCTGTCTCCATGTAGGATATTTAAAAACAACAGCGATAAAACTAGTGTTGGGAAACTGAATGCGATCGGCTGAGGTGTACATCTAGACACCTGAAATTTTGACATTTAAAATTCAGTGCTTCCTCTCAGTACATAATTATAACTGACATTTATTTTATGTTTCCTCCTTCAACGTATATAACATATAAATAGAAAATTATATACAGTAGAATCAGTCATGTCTGGTCATGATTTTGATGTGTATACTTGAACTATTTGGCCGATATGTAATTGATTTAAAATTTCTGTTTTTCAGGAACTTTACTCTGGATAATTGCTAATGGCTTGTATTGGTGCACAAGATGATGGGAATAAGAGGAAAGAATGACGAGACACATCTGCAACAAGATAGAATGAAACCTGGACTGAAATTGAAAAAGCTATTGAAAAGGTTGTCAGTTTTATGGAAAGAAAGCCAGCATTCAGCTATGAAGATTGCAATAGTGGACACAGTTAAAAAATGTCTTTCATTTAAAAAATTTCAAGAAAAAAAGCAAAACAAAATGCAGAAAAAAGTTGGGAATGACATTAGAAGAGAAAGAATCAGCATGCAACAGCAATTAAAAGATCCTTGTTACTTTGTTTTGAAAACGTAATTTTAATTTCATTAAAATTACATAACTTTTTTTTCATTAAAATCAATTCCATTATATTTTACTTACTATTAGCTTATTTTGTTTACTATAAAACATTGAAGATAAATGATAAACCTGATTTCAGTTCTTTTATTTTAATTTAAATATAATGCCTCATATTCAGAAGGCCTTCTTAGTCCGGTTGTCAGGGATTATTGTCTATGGTGTGTGTATGTCACCACGAAATGTATCTTTATGCATTAGACATCAGACAACATTCATTTTTCCCTTACTTAAACCCCTTCCATCCACCTCTCCTAATATTCTCTCTGTTAAGGTTTAATCCCCCCTCATACTTACACTCTCTCTAAATTCTGTTTTTATTTCCGAAGTTGTTTTTTCTGTTTTCTTTTTGATTTTGTAGGTCTGATGAATTGGATCATATTTATGATTCCAATGGAATAAATTATGACCATGGAATATTAGTGTTTAAGCCTTTTTATTATATTCTTACTCTGTCCTGGACATTGAGTTCTATCTGGATTCTTCCTCTTGGAATTTTTACTCTGAAAATATACATGTATGGGTATTTATATATTTTACATATGTATGTATATTTACCACTAATATTATCTCTCTCTCTCTCTATATATATATATATATATATATATATATATATATATATATATATATATATATATATATATATATATATATATATATATATGGGATAAAGATATATTTTTTTATATACAGGGTGTGATAGTTAAATTGTCACAATTTTATATCTTTAATTTTATATGTATGTGTGTGTTTGTGTGTGGCAGAGTAGTTAGAACATTCACTTTCTGACCATGAGATCCAGATTTGAATCTCATGTTTGATTTATCAGGAAGGTGATTTCTTGATGTTATCAGCCTGGTGAAGATGATCCCAGCATGCGGCACCTTTAGAAAGTGCCTGAAAACCCTACCATGGGTTCATCCAAGCCTTGGGAGTGAAAATGGATAGATAGAACACTCGGGGACAGTCGATAGCTGTGCTAGCACAAAGTCAAAATCATTGTTACCGAGTGTGTTGGCCTTGTGCAAATTGTTGATCATGCTAGATAACACATTTCTCTCTCGGAAACTAACTAAGGTCTACTCAACGTAGGTGCAGTATAAACCACAGGTGGGCGAGGAGTAGCCATTTGCAATCCTCCCACTATGGCTGTGTGAAGATACTCTTTTTAATACTATCGGTCATTTGCATGCTTGTTTGGTAATAGTAATCAATATTGGATCACACAGTCAGATGGGCAGAAAACTCAGAGTATGGAGTGTTTTTTTAAATCAGAGTGAGTAGAAGTTTCACTGTGAAAGTTGAACCTTGTTGATTCATTGTGTGACCTGTGCATTTATGTCCCTGGCTTTTGACCATTGACCCCCATCCTTGAGGACACATGGCACAGTGGATAAAGGCGTTGGTTAGATCCAGTGACAGACCCAAAGAAGGTGAGTTCAATACCTGGTTAAGGCAGTGGAGAACTTTCAGAGGGAAAATTAGCAGGAGATAACTGATAACTGACATCCATCAAACATGGCACGTGGAACTAGAACAGTCTACCCCAGTGATCGAAATAAAGGGTTCAGTTTGAAATTCCAACCACCTGAATAAGGCCAGAGCATACAATGGCCGAAACGTTGTGACAAATATGGCGACAAAGATGAGGGCAATAGTCCGACTAATGTAAATACTGTACATAATACCTCATCTCAGAAATATAGACAGACTCTAAATAGATTAAGTGCACAATTTAAGTTCTTTTGTCTCTTCACTGAAAACCAAGGTTTCTAGACACCACCCCCTATTTTTTAATTAAAAATGTGAAAGTTTTGTTTTAATCTTCGTCTTAAGTACAAATAACATTAATACAGCTCCATAACAAAGCTGAAAAAAAGGATGTCTTAAAAACCATAAATATCTACTTGGATCTACTATGTGAGCACACTGTGAAAGGTACATACTTTGCATGTGGAAGAACCTCCCATACAAGCTCAATGATCTTTTGCTGTGTTGAATCTGTAATATGAGGATCGGCATTTTCATGCAAAAAAACAAACAAAAATGATTGGTTAACCCCATTGTCTAGAATAAAGGCTTTTTCTCTTTGTTACGTGTTGATAATTGTAACAAAGGAAAAAAAAAAAAAAAGAAGATTTACCACAACACAGAGCTAAATCCCAAACAAATATTTAATTTATTATAACACAACATAAAATATATACAAGATAAACAATTGTGGCCTACAAAACAGAAAACACAGAGTTACTGGCAAGTGTTACAAGGGAGACGGAAAGGGAGTCAAATATCTTTATCACTTTAGGGCTAGTGAAGTAATCTAAGTGCTATATCTGGAAATCCACAAAGGTGTGTAAATAAATATTAATTTTTAGTTTGGTCAATGAAAATTAGTCAAAATTCTATTCACCAAATTTGTTCCACGAAATTCTCTTTCGGGTTTTTGTTGGTCAGGAAACTTTTTATAGAGATTCTTTCGGCTAGATATAATAGTCCTCGAATCAAAAGCCAGAGTTGATAACAGCAGAAATTCCCATTCATTAACTGACAACCCTTTAACAAAATCCCATTTTTATAGGGGCTAACACCTAATTTGCATATTTCTAGATGTTTCTCGAATCATCTAGATTTTTCTCGAATATACTAGAATGACCTAGAATCTTCCAAACATTCTATTTCTAATTTCTCTATTTTACAACTACTTCATGAATGAAAACTTTTTTGTAATAACAAGTAGAACTCAGTGGAATCCCTTCTTATAGAAATGCATCCTCATAACATCTTCCTATTTGTCATTCAAATAAGCCAATTGCTCACTATAACACTGCACAGGAACAGTTGATCACGGTTCCAACAGCTCCTCATAAAGAATTCACTTTATTTTTTTTTTTTAATGAGTTGATTCTATTTAGACAGAGATGCTTATGGCTATTCAAGATCAGTCCATGATTATTGATCTAATCTGATATAACTTCAACATGCAAATAGATTTACATAACCTCAGTGGAAAAACCCTAAGTTTATATAGAGTGAATGAAAAGTAACTCTATTTTATGTATGATGGGCACTCCCATCTAACTATAATTCTTACAAGATGGGAGAGTTCATCATACATAAAATAGGTAGTTATTTTTCAATCACCCTGTAGAACTCAATAGGCAGAACACATTTCAACTTCCTGTAGAACAGGTCAACATATTAAAGCACAAGTTTACATTAGCTAAACGCTATCAGTTCAATACTTGTGCTGGGTAGTAAATATACATTTGAGCTATCTGTCTATATTTCTGAGATAAGACATTATGTACACTATTTACATTATTTGGACACATGTCACAGTGGATAAAGGGGTTGGTTAGATCCAGTGACAGGACCCAAAGAGTGTGAGTTCAATACCCGGTTAAGGTAGTGGAGAACTTGGAGAGGGGAATTAACAGGAGATAACTGATATCCATTAGACATGGCACGTGGAACAAGAACAGTCTACCCCAGTGAGCAAAATAAAGGGTTCAGTTTGACATTCCAACCACCTGAAGGCTGAAATGTTGTAATAAATATGGCAACAAAGATGAGGACAATAGTTCGAATAATGTAAATAGTGTACATTTGAGCTACTTAATGATTTTGTTTTGAATTCTTGTAAAAAATCCATTTCCCATTCTCAGTAATTTTATTTATATTGTTTACATGCAGACTAATAAACTCATCTTTGCTTTTATTAGACCAACATTTTGGCTGTTCTGCCATTTGGCCTTCTTCAGGTGTTTGTCAATGCAAGCCACCTTCAGAGAATTTCAAACTAAATTATTTATTCTATCGTGCTAAATTGTTCTTGTTCTGGTGACCATGCTATCTAGGGATATCTCTTCTCGTTCTTATTCAGTCCTTCTTACTTATTACTCACCCTGGTTCCCCAAAGTCTCCATACACACTCCCCAATTCAAGAATTGAATTAATAATTTCTATGTCACCAAATTCACAAAACACTTTGGGACAATCCTGAATTGTAGTCTAAAATTTAAACTGCCTACCGATGAGTACTGTTGCATGTCACACTTGACTGTACTCATTGAAGCTTCTCTTTTTGGTTGTTAGTCTTGAAACCTTGCTGTTATTTCTCTGTCTTTTCTAATGTCTTCCATATCATATTTCTATACTAGGCTGACAAAGGTGCTCCTCATAGTCAAGCATATGTACTGATTCTTTCAGATGTCTGACTCTCCAGTGTCTAGTTTTTTGTTGCTCTTTTTTTTTCATTAATAAACGTCATGTTCCTTCAAGACATAGGTGATCATGGTTTGCCACAGCTTCCTTTTCGTTAATGTCTTTAAATTGTCATGGATTCTTGAGATAGTGAAATGTTTTCCTGTTGCTTTACCCGCTGTTTTAAATTCAAAGTTGTCCCTCTCCAAGACTAGAGTGCCTGGAGCATGAGAGATGGATTTGTGCCTTTACCAAATATATGAGTAAAGTGAATATAACAGCCTTTGCCAGAATTTGAACACTGCATGCTGATTTCATTATTCATGCTAATAACCTTTACACCACTTACACTTTATTTATTGAAAAATGAATTGTACTCATCTTGAAGTCAAGTTCACTTGTAAATTGGTCATTAATTAATGACTATTTTGACCTTGAGGCAGAATAAATTGAGTTTAATAATTAAAAAGAAACCATATCCATTCAATAAATAGGCAATCATAACTCTCCATGATTTTTCTTTTCTTTAATATCCAAGAATTGGGAATTGCCATGGGTATTCTTGTGAAAGATAATAGCATGGCTTGGGAATGGTAAAGTTATGTTTTCATAAGAGAAACATTATCATTCGTTGACCAAACAGTATTTTCTGTATTTTTTTTTAATAATTTCACACCAAGCAAGGCAACAAAGCCACTAAGATGCAGTTGGTTACTGAGTGTGAAAGAATATAAGAAAAGGAGTGATAACAATAAAAACAGAAATTAAGACAAGATAACAATTGACATTTCATTTAAATTTTTGAAGATCAAAGTTGAAAGCAGGAAGCCAGAAGAGAGTTCCACAAGTGAGAGGTGTGAGAAAAGAAACTGTTAGCATAGAACTAATGGTTACATCCAGCCTTTTCAACTGTAAAATGAGATCTTTCCACCAATCTACAGGGTGCCCAGTATAAAAAGCAGTAAATTCAGAAAGAAATTATTTTAGCTATTATGATTCATGAACAAACTGAACAATCGTAGATGTTCGAAATGTTCGCATGAACGTTCAATACAGGAGGCAGTAGTAGCTTTGCAGGTTGTGTCAAGAGGAATTTCATTCCAAGCTTCAGTTAAGTTCCACTTTAATGAAACGATATCAGCGATGTCACAATGAAGGCTTTGCAAGTGAGTTAGGAGTATACTCCAGATACAGTAATCCATAACATTCAGATCCGAGCTTTTAGGGGATCGCTAAGATGAACCAATTAGAACTGGTATATTTTCTTGAAGAATAAGTTTATCACTTTTTTAGTTTTTTTTAGACTCTAGATATAAAGTTTGTGAGAACACTTACCATGAAAATATTTATAGAAAAGGCACAGGGAAGCTACATTACAGTGATGGGAATGTGAGTGAAGCTACAATACCAGGTCAGGCCCAGTGACATTGCAGTTTTTTGACTATATGAGGCAGCAATATCCAATGCATAGAGGAATGGTAGACTAAAATGTCTAAGATAGATTCTTGTGAGAAAACAGATAACCAACTTTCATAGCAGCAGACTTAGCAGGGGATTCAATATAATCATGTCTGCGGAAAATGTTAGCTCAAGAAGACACAGTGAGTCACTCTCCTGGAGGTTAGCATCAGCCATACTGATGGAAGGTAAAAAGGCTTCTCTAAGGCAATTAAAAGAGAGCAGTTTCATTTTTGAGACATTAAAATTAACAATCCATTCCTAACCCTAGTTAACAACAGAGTGTAGATTATTTTTGAGATCATCTGCCAATTTGAGCATATGGAACCGATCAGACTTAATATTCAAAACAGGAGTAAATAGTTGTGTAATCAGCGTAGATATTGAGTTAAGTATTGATTAAAGTAGGAAGAACATTTATGAAAATTAAAAACAATGTAGGTCCAAGGATAGAGTCCTGGGAGACAGCTGCATTAATACAAAAAAGATTTAGAAGAGAGGTCATTCAAGACAACTTTCATTTCATGATTTGATAAAAAAGACTGACTCAGTTCAGAAATACCATAACCTTTCAACTTGTGAAGAAGACCAGCATGCCAAACTCTGTCAAATACCTTTGAAATAACAAAAGCAACAGGTCAAGCTTCTCCATTCTTACCTAAAGCTTGATAGACTTTCAACAATAATCGTTAACACATTAGCAGTTGACCTAGAAGCAAAAGTTATTGTTTATCTGAAAGAAGATCCTGCAAGATGGCTTAACCAATTCAGAGTTAATTAGGACCTTTAGTAGTTTGCTGAAAAGAGGTAAAAGGTTAATACAGTGTGACCTGGATATAAGAGAGATTTTCTCTGGTCCCAAATTAGAGCCTGTGTTAATGTATATAAAATAGACCAAACCCGGATATAAGAGAAACCCGGATATAAGAGACATCTTCTCTGGTCCCGACAACTCTCTTATATCCGGGTTACACTGTACTTCAATAGAAGATTCTGACAGTTCACCTGACTTCTTTAAGACTGGAACTACAGAAGAGGATTTCCAATAAGCAGGAAAGCAAGAAGCAACAAGACATTTATTGTAGAGTTCAGAAAGAACAGGAGCTAGTTCAGGAGCAAATTTAAGGATTATAGCAGGGAGTTCACATACTTTGTGGGGATCCAGTTTGGAGATGATACATCAAATAATATTTAATAATAGTTTCTCACTTTTTAAGATTTCTAAGTCCTTAAAAATTATATAAGAAAGTACTCAGGACATTTTCTTCAATATGTTTTACAGATGAAGTTCCTATAGAACAACATTAGGTCCATTTTCATGCTGTCAGATTGTCAAAATCTCTATCTATAAAAGGCAGGATGTGTGTGTGTGTGTGTGTGTAACGAATGCACGGCCGCAATTTTCGACAGGTTTGCACCAAAATTTACATGCACATGCTCCAAGTTAGCAAGAAGGCCAAGACCGACTTTGCATTTCCCAACTCCCATCGATAGTGGAAATAATCGATTTTTTCATGCTTCTACGGCACTTTTCATGTAGTTTGCAGCCATTTTCTACTGGCCAGAGTGAGAGCCAATAGCTGGCTGCCACGAATATGCAGGAAGATTCTATTGGCCAGCGTGAGAGCCAACAGCTGATTGACAAATGTTAGCATGCATGCAAAAAAATTGATAGCTGCATTTGTCACAAGTGGGAAAAAAATTAAATCTGCATGGCACTTTACTCCAATTGGCTCATTTGCTTGCTTAAACTCAACGTTGATTCTGATTCCACAGAACTGGGTTGGGTGTGAAAAGTATTTGTTGTTAACATTCTTTTTTCATTCGGTTTTTCCAGTTACGCAGTCCTTTTTTAAAGCTGGTCGTTTTGTGTTCATTGTGTTTAGTTCTTTTTTCATAACAGATTTAATGTTTAGTATAGAGCTTAGAAAAAAAAATTGCAGTGTGAGATAGGCAAGAAGTAAGGCATGTAGCAACATCAGCACAGCAAAGGGCACACCTTTAAAGGCAAGGAAAGGCAAAAATATTTTAAGTCAAGTGACAGTGATTGCTGTATGAGTCGTACGATTTTTAAATCGAGCACGGGCAACGCCGGGCCATGCTGCTATTCATAAATAAATAGCTACTGCCAGGTTACAAAGAATGGATTTCTGTGATATTTTAAACTTAAAGTAAATAATGTTTTTTTTCAAATCAGATTACTTATTACAATTAAGTTTCAGAAAAGTATATTTTATTTTTGGAAGATTTTTTTTTATTAAAGAGAATTACCTGTCTATTTTTGAGATGAGGTACTGCAATTATTTACATTCATGTGGAAAAGGTTCAGTTTGAAGTTACAGTCACCTGAAGAAAACAAGAGCATACAATGTCCAAAACAGAGAGAAGGTTAAAGGGAGATAACCGCGGATTCAAAGTCAGAAATATTCTTCTCTTTCAGATTTGGCGGGATAAAAAAAAACAAAAAAAAAAAACCCTACATTTAATATTTCCTTTTTCCAAATTTACTTGTAATTTTTCAGTGTATTTTTTAAATTAATCCAGTTGCTGTTCATAAAGAGAATTTTTTATTAAATGACTGAAGAAACAACAAATGTAAACTTGAATACTGTTTTCAAGTGATAACATTTTATAAAAGAATTTTTCTTTTTCATTTATACAACTGCCAGATTTTTTATATGGAAGTTCCAAAAGAAAATAATTCCATTACTGCAATCAATTTACAATATCTAATCTTCCCTTATTAATTTTTTTTTTTTTTGTATGAATCAGAATAATTTAAAAAAAACCTTACCGGATGCAATTAAATATTTTATGACATCAAACAGATAAAATAATCAAAATAAGTTAAAAACAATAAATTAAACTCAAAAGTAACATTTAAGTTTTAGTTAATTACTTTTTAATACTCCTTAAACAAAAATAAAATTATTCATTCTACTAAAAAGCCTACAAAATAAAAAAAAAATACTCTTCTTAAACTATTTGTTAAAAGATTATTTTTAAACAAACAGTACAATATAGATAGAAGTAGTTTTGGTCCTCTGTACTCATTTAAATTTCACGCGCGCTTTTTAAAAGTTGGGGATGACAGTAGGAAAAAAAACGTTGTTTACTTATGAACTTAATGACAGTGGACGGGTTACAGTACGAAAATAAACGTTATTTCTGCTGTATTTTAAGCAAAAAGGAAGCATTATTTTTACAAAGAAATATCCAGTTAGTGTTCTGTACATTTACTTTACTTTGACACAAACCTCTTGAATAAATATTGGATTCTTCAGACATTTGGTTGGTGTACTGTAATCTAGCAAATGACCATAGGGAGACTATTTCAATGAAATAAAAAAAAATATAAACTTTATTTTCAATTTTAAAATAGTTATTAATTTTAAATTAAAAAAAAAAAAAAAAAAAAAGCACTTATTCTCGAGTTTAGAGACTCATTGCTATTCTGTGTACGTTTCTCTTGGGCCAACAATTTAAAAAAAAAAAAAAAAAAAACCTGACTGAAATGAATGAACGAGTGTCTTCTACAGAAATTGCCGAGATAACCCAAACAAAAACACGTGTCCCGTTACATTTTGGGGAAGATTTAGGATTTATTTACAATACATCCTAACAATAAAGAAATTATTTAATTTCTTTTATTCTAATACGCCTTTCAAAATTCAACAGACAACCACAAGCGAGAATAGAGTCTTTACCTTATCTCATATTGTAAATAAATCTTTGAAAATTTGTTTGTTCGGCAGCATTTTTTTGCAGGTTTTAAAGAAAAACAAAAAAAAAATGTACAAATTAGAAATATAAATTAACTCATTTTCAATTATCTAATTCTTAAAATACATTTACTCACATCTACTCAATTCATCTTTTTTCTTTTAAATTTATTTTAAATTCAACACCTGATTGAAGAGTTAATTAATTTCATCGTATTTCAGAGAAATGTTTTTAGGAAAAGGATAATATTACCTAATTTTTGACCTAAAAAAAAAAAAAAAAAAAGATTTTCAACCTAAATTTAAAAAATGCTGCAAATGAAAAAAAAAAAAATTTTAAATAATTAAAAAATACCTTGGTCTTCACTCTTTAATTTTAACAAACATTTACACGTTACAATTTTTTTTATCAATTTGGGGACCTTTTTTCTCCAGGGTATACCACTTTTTTAGCGTTACCTGCTGGGACAACCCTATTTGTGTAATGTAAAAATTAGAATTTAGTAGCTCGGTCCTTTTTAGCACAGAATTAAATAAATATAGGAATGAGCGTTAGACGATTATGCTGCACCAATGCTCCAAGTTTACTCTTAAATCGCTATTCAAAAAAAATTAACCAGTTACAAGTGACTGACGCAACAATAACATAGACAAAAATGAGAAATATTCCAGTCTATGACTTTGTTACTTCGTCTGTCGAAAAGCAAAAGATAAATGAAAATTTATTTTTACAGTTCAAAAATTATTTTCAAAATTTCAAAAACTTATAATTTATTAGTCTTGTATAAAAAGAAAATGTTTATAATTGCCAGTGTAGAAGTAAAACTAAATTTTAAAAACTACCAAACTTAGAAACGAATTTACTACTTTCATTATGTCCACAAGCAAAAAAAAATAACTAAATAATTAAGGAAGAATTTCGCCTTCTTATTAAATGCTTGTTATAATGACGAGAAATAATAATTCTCATATTTTATAAAATAAAATGTTAGTTTTACAGCAAAGTCATGACTTACTTAATGTATAAACTTGAGACTTTTAAAAGATGGACGTGGATTTGTTCGAACACGGAATTGTTTCGCTTGACACCGGATAAAAATTAAAATGATGATATATGGCTGCAGAATTCATTTATTATGTCACTGCATAATTGAGAGCCTCGACACGAATCAAACAAACTTTGCACAAAAAACTTTTAAAATTGAAAACAAAATCCTAAAAATCTACCTTAAAGACCTCGCAAATCAGTTTGATTACAATAAACTTTAAATAAATAAAAAAATTAAAATTTTATATGCTTTCAATTTCAAAATACATTATTTAATAATAATTTATTTTTTTATTCAGTCATCTTTTTTTTTTAAACATAGTCTCTTTTTTGGTAAATTTTTACTTTTTAGCATCCGCGCTAAATAAAATGCTCCCAAATCGTCATAATTCCGTGTAAATGTACATGCTGAACTCGAATTAACAATTAAATTATGAAGAAACCTACCGTTTTTTTTTGTTTTTTTTTTGTAGTTATCGACAATAAAACTTCGAACTCAGTCGCGTTCAGCTGTCGGCTATTACTGGCCTTGTTTAACTACATTCACTGCTGAACATTTAGCGCGCGGAGGTTTAATTAAGAACTTTTTACTGCGCTTAACAGAACTTACTTGTTTAAAATTACTCCGCATTTAAGTTACGTCGTAAAGCGATGACAAGTGGTGCTTTTTAACAATTAATGTGCAAACTTTACAAAGAGAATGAAAATTTACAAAATAAAATGCTAGAAAGGAAATAATAATTAATGACCAAACTTTGCGCATTAATTATTATTTCGTTTCTAGCATTTTTTTTATATTTACCAAAATAAAATTACAAAATAAAATGCACGAACTTTGAAAAGAGCAGGGTTATTTACAAAATAAAAAGAAATACTCTTTCCTAGCATTTTTTATTTTGTAATAAAATAAACCTGCATTTTCCAAAGTTTGCGCGTGAACTTTGTAAAGAGCATGATTATTTACAAAATTAAAAACAAATGCTAGAAACGAAATGATAATTAATGGCAATGCGCAAACTTTGGAAAGAGTGTTGCGGCGCTAAGCAGGTTGACTGTTAACCCCGCAAGCAGAAAAATAATATATGGTAAAATACGATCGAAGCAAGGACAACAAAGACGAGGATGTAAAAGTTTAAGCCAAATTTTATTAAATAATCTGGCCAAGTATATACAAATAATCGTTTGTGGTAGTTCGGTCGTGTAGTTTTGAAGGAGCGTTGTCAGGTTTCAAGGCGACAGCTTGGAGGTAGGCCGATGGAACAGGTGTGTTCGAGGTCCAGTCGATCCCTGGATGTCTGTACTTGAGTAAAGAGCGCGTCGGCGCTTGAGGAGAGAGAGGATCGACGCGGACAGCGCTGGTGTAAGAGCATGATTTTTTTACAAAATAAAAAAATGTTAGGAAGGAGTATTTCTTTTTATTTTGTAAATAATCATGCTCTTTTCAAAGACGATTGTGACTCTCTCCAAACATTTCATTTATTTTCTTTAATGCATTGCCATGAATTCTTGTGAAAAAGAGTGGAGTGTTTCAGTTTGCTTCTTCCACGGTTTTGAATTTAACGTTGTCTTTGATATTGTCCAAGACTGGCTGCAGCTCAGTCAATCCAACTAAAATCTTAATTTTTAAATTTAAAATTAACGAACCCATTTTACATTTTTACGATATGCAGAGTTTCAAAAACAGCCCCGTCGCTTAGACGAGGCCTAAGGGTGAAGCCAGCCCACAGAAAATCATTCCTCATTTTCTTGTGAAAAATGATGTGAATTAATTTTTGTAAATTTTTACTCACTTTTCCCCTGATTTAAATTTCAAAGGCTGGTTAGACCGACTCGAAACATACGAGCGATGGACCTGAAAAAGTTTGAACTGGACAAGGGTCGGAATAAAATGTCTGGTAAAGTAATACAAAGTTAGCTTCTTCTGCAAAGTACCGTGTCCCTTCAGGACGTAAGCGATCATGTTTCTCCACATCTTCCTATTTTTTGTAGTCCTTAATAAAGCTTATCTTATCTCCGAGTTCCAACTGTCTCTTTCTGATGTTACATAAGTGTACTTTTTGTTTCCATATTCTCGAAAATTTTGTCATTGCTCATATGTTCAATCTATGGTATTCTCAACATCCTTCTGTAGAACCACATTTCTGTTGCCTCAAGTCTCTTCTCCATCTGTGATAAGTTTGTCCAGTATCTCAACGCCAAAATAGTTCAGTACCCTTTTCATTTTTTCCAATGAAAATTTCCTATTTCTTAATACTTTGCATAGCTTTTGGTAGGTATATTTCATTATCCCAATGCCACTTCGGATTTTGGTGTCACATTTTTATCTTCTGTTAAAACACTTCCTAGATATAATTTTTTGGTATCTCCAATTTGTAATTTGTACATCTGACTGTTTCTTATGTTGGCAACCAAACATTCCGTCTTCTTGCAAGTTAATGTTTAGTACTTTTGTAGTGACTACTACTACGTTTGATACGCCTACAGTTTTCTCAACTGTGATTGGTTAAATAATAAATACTGTTTACCACAGGACAATTTACTAATCGCAGTCACCACACTGAATTTTTCTGCCGTGAATTTCACAAACATGTTTTTGTTAGAAAATCACCGATTGGTTAATTTTTTACCCAATCATATATTTTCTGTGTTCGTTCAATTCTCCCGCCTTTGTTTCTGGAGCCTAGCAATAGTTATAAAAGCAGTGTTTTGTTCCAAAAATAGTAGAATTCAGCAACTCACACGCGTCTACACAGATTATTGATTCTACTCACTACGCACACACAGACACAGCACTTGAATTACATTTCACCATTCGTTTTCTGTGAACAAGCCAAGTTACAAACTAACACTCTGTTAGTTATACAAATAACACACAACTGAATTAACTGTATGTTTTTCTGAATGTAACATTCTATTTCAACAGAGAACTTTGAACATTCTATTCAAAAAACTGTATTGAAAGAGATAATCAGGTACCCCGGGAAAAAGTTCGTGTTTTGTGTGCGATCTGCCGAAGAAACATTACCAAAAAGTAGTCAGCAAAAATCTTATAGCGAAGAAAACGGCGACTTACCTCGTCAAACCAAGCGACAGCGCGTCGCGTGTATTCTACGACGGAAGAAGTGACGAAAAAGAAACAAGTCTGTCGCAGGAGTCGCCACAACAGTATCTTGATATGCAAATTACGGAGCATCCTATCCCAGCTGTCGACGAATGAAAAAAAATAGGTTCTGCCGATAAAAGCAGTTGGTGTTCTCGATTCGGGGGCGGAAAATTCGGGCATTTTTGGTTTCGGCGTTTGTGAGTGAGTGAGTGAGTGAGTGAGTGAGTGAGTGAGTGAGTTATTTATTTATTTATTTATTCTGACTGGTTACACGCATTGTGATTTGAGATAGTACCGGCGAATCGAGATCTCAGCATTTCTTTCTGCCCCCGATATTCGAGTCTGTACTTACTGTGATTTTTCTTTGTGTTGTGGAAGTAATCTGCGACAAATACTTCCTTTGCTTTCAGAACGCTTGCACTTACAGAAACATTCTTAATTGCATTTTATCTTATTCAAGCTAACAGATAAAGGGAAACTACTTTCTTTTCCTTAATATTCACACATTACAAAATTGTTTTGTATTTGTTGATTTTAATATTTATTTCATCGTTGAAACAAAAATCGTTTTTCTCATTGTTTTTCCTTGATTCAATATTGTATAAATGTTAAATACTCTTCAACACGCAGCCACATTAATCTCTTCAACATAGTTACAGAAGCAGCATTTACACTTTCTTCTCATGGAGTAATGTATAGCGGCTTGGATTGAGAAATCGGAGAGCCGAATTCGAATTCCTGTCGAATCCATTACATTACATTACATTTACTTACGTACAAATACCCTTGGGAACGTATGAATCCTCTCCTTCTCCACCCAGCTATGGGTAAATAGCAGCGGATTTCTATAGCCTTGGATGACAACTGGTCTACCACAGAAAGAAATGGCAACCTACTCAGGGAAAAAAAAATCTGCCCCGTCAGTCATGTATCGAAAGATACATGATCGCCTAAGCGTGTATCACGCATGGCACATAACTGACTTTCTTCTTGCTTTCCTTTACAAGCTTCTGTAGGAGTTTCTGTAAATTTATTTCTGTGTCTGCTTTCAGTATTGAGTCATCTGCGTATCTAATGTTGTTAAGATTGTGTCCATGAATAATGAATACTTGTAGGTCTTAGTTTTCGTCTTAATAAAATCATTTTGAGTTTTATGCTTGTCAATTAATAATATTTTTTTTTCTTGGGTGGGAATGGGAGAAGAGAGAATCTCCGCTCTCTTATTCTGTGCAGTAACTAAGGTGCATGCAAACACAAAACTCGAAACTACTGTGTGAAATTTGAAAGAACAAACATTTATTACAAACAATATTTTACAAGATAGGCTTCCATAAAAATTTTGTTTTGATGCGCCTTTATAAAAAAAAATTAAGGCCGGATAACATATCAAAAATATATTAACGATTTTTAAAGATTTGAGATTTTTTTAAATTTTCAATAAATGAAAAAAAAAATTCGAGAAGGTTATACAAACTTTGAATGAAGCAGAAAATACTCTTTGGAAAAACAGGTGCATATGTTTTGTTTGACTTGAATCTGTTGGGCCAATAAACGCATCGGCCTGATCTTGTATGTTTGGTATGAACTGTCAGCGCCGTCTGTCGTACTCTCTGCATTAGCAGAGAGGAACCCGGACGAGGCTTTGCCGAAGGGCAAGGTTTCGTTCGGGGAGGTAAACAGGCTATATTTTTGGCCGAGCCTACGGGCTCGGAAGACCCACATTAAACTCGGCCTTGTGCCACATTCAATCCTCGTGGGGGGATCGATAAATAGCGGTATGATCTGTAACATCTTCCTTGGGTAGATCTGGGGTAAGAGTTTGTGGTTTTGTAGTTTGTTTTGTCCCTCATAGGCTGAAAAGAAAAAGAGTCGAACAGTGTGGCTGCGATGTGTGTTTAAACATGTCAATGAAAATGTACTTGCGTGAAGTACTGTGTCATCAGGGCGATGTATAATTTTCTAGTGGACCAGAAAGTCGTGTCGGAGTTACCCCCTCTTTAATTTCCAAATTCTTCACCAGGAGTATCTCTCCCCATGCTATAAATACCGGGCGACCTCTTGCCTCGCTCTCTTCTTTCCTTCAGGCCTCATACCGAATCCCACCACGCATGGAGTTGAGGTAAATCTCTCTTTCTTCTTCATTTCAGCGACAAGATGTAAGCTTTTAGAAGATCAGCGTTTCCCCACTTCTGGGAAAACGCTATGAACATTACAAACATTCACCAAATACGAACGTTCACACACACACAAATATTCACACACAAACACAAACACAATGTTAACTGTCTATGTGCTTTGTAAATTTGTAGTTAATACATATATTTGTTTTAATATATATCGGTCTTGTTTGTTTGTCTTCCTTATCTTCGGTTGGGCTTAATCCGAGTCCGACATTTGCATATTGTAGCTGGACATTCTAGCAGGAAATATAAACGCACGTGTTTTCTTCTCATCTTCACCTCTACAGTCGCACACACTGGAAGATATGTGTCGGTAGTGTAGAAAGAGAGATCAGCGGTTGGTATTAAAATTTTGCTGTTTTCCAATGTCCCAGGATGTGATTTATTTCTAATCTATTCATTTGAAAACGAAAACATTTCTTCTTTAGAGAAAAAAATCTTCTCAATGTTTCCTGTTTCAAAAGCTAAAGATGTTTTCACGTATACTCTTCCTTAGTGAAAATCACCAATGGTTTAAAATACTGACAATGTTCTTCTTTTATGTACCGTGTCCCTTCAAGACGTAGGTGATCATGGTCCTCCATATTTTGCTGTCACTTTTAGCTTCTTATAAGTTTTGTCTTTTTGTTATTTCTCCTAATCCCTGTTCTGCGATTCATTTACTCAGGCCCATCAAATATATTACGCCCTCTTTTCTTCAATCTGTTCAGTGAGTATTTTCTAAGCTCTTCTTCCTCAGTATGTGCTTCAGAAATCTGAATTGCCTCTTCCTGATGTTCAGTATAAGTTTCCCTTTCGTTTCTCTTTTTTCTAAAACTTCATTGTTGCTCACATGTTCAATCCATGGTATTCTCAGCATCCTTCCATAGAACCACATTTCTGTTGCTTCAAGTCTCTTCTTCAGCTTTAAGGAGATTGTCCCGCATTCACTGCCATACAGGAGAACTGATATCACGTAACAATTTAGTACTCTTTTCTTTATCTCTTGTAAAGTATTTTTTCTATTTCTTAATACTCTACTTGACTTTTGTTCGGTCCATGGTATTCTCAGTATAACTTTACTTTCCCCCAAATGTTTACAAAATTCAAGAAACGTTGTACTTAATCATTGTTTATGTATGTGGCTGTGTATGAGAGAGTGTGTGAGTGAACAAGTGTAAACGAAACAAAAATAAAATTTTAAGAAACATTTTTTTGCTTATGAAATTAAGCGTGCTATTCAGAAGGGCCAAATGGCCCGTATGTGGCCAAACGAGCTGTAGTTTGCCCATGACTGATTTATAGTATATCCCCACTAAAAATTTTAAAAATTGATGAAAAGGACAATAAAAGGTGAGGTCTGTTGGAAGGGAGATACACATATCAAAGGAAAAAAGAACTTGCATGAATCAATATAACTAGCGAGTAATTTAACACTGGCGAGTACTTCAACACTGATCACGAGGAACTGAAACGAAGCCTTTCACATGATTTCAGACACTTTTCTCCTCATTTTATATCAAAAGGAATTTTGGTTAGGCTCGTAACTTTCTCTCTTCTCAACTCACCGGTTAATTTCTGTGAAAGACAAGGTTTTCATTGGTCCAAAACAATTTCACATAAGTTTGCGAATTCCTTTTCTTCTTTTTCTTCTTCTTCTTCTGTCCTCCAAATTTGAAGGAAGTGGGTGAAAGGAGTTATTATTTCGCACTCAATACAATCTCATTGGAACCACACACCTACACCTCATTCACACAGAAACAACAATTCACATACAGACTATAATTAAGTCAGTTCTTTAACGTAAACATTTTTAATCATTTCACCCAAGCAAGGCAATAAAGCCACCGAGATGCAAAGAGTTAATAAGTTTCAAAGGGGTGTTGTGTATTTCAGTATATAAATTGCACTTTTTTATTAATTTTATATGTTTGTTTTTCTTTCTTGCCATTTTTCCAACCCTTGTCTAACTGGCAAATAAAAAACCTGCTGTCCCCCGTCAAGTTAGTCGTTACTCTTTTGCGGATTTGAATCCAACCACAACAAATAAAAAGGCAAGAAAGCTTTTTAAATATAAAATATGTTTTTTATTTTCGTGTTTTTACAAACATTTTTTCTCGGTGTGTATGAGAGTTAAGGTTCTTGTGTTAAAGTTCCTTGTTTGGAGCTGTTCGGTAAGATGAAAAGAAATGAGAATTTCTTCGCGTGAATGTATGAGAAAAAATAGTCAAGGGAGAAAGTGAGGAAGAAAGTGTAAGTGTCATGTAGCTTGCTGAAGAAGAATATAAATGTCACGTAGCTTGGTGAGAAAGACGGGTGGATGAATAAGCGAATCTTTTTGAAGCCACCGTCGTGTACAGATGTCGCATGTACCCGTTTCTATCTCCTTACTGGTTTTGTCCGTCTAGAAATTTTACTTAAATGTTAGAAAATGTTGAATATTTATTTTCAAAGGATTCATTTATCAACCGGAAAGATGCGCAGATCTTCCGACTCAGAAACCATTTTTTTTGTCGTCATTTGATGATTGTCTGGGTTTATTTCGCTCCACAACTTTTTCCATTTGTTATAGACAAGCGTATGGTTGCAAGAAAGAAATACAACAACAGCAGAAATAGATTTACGTGATTTATTTCAATAGGAACGTGTGGTTTTGGGACAGCTACCTTGTGGTATAGTTCATAAGCCGGCTTCCGATCTGGGTTGATCTCTCATAGTAGTTCTCACTGGTTGGCGTGGCGCTCCTCCTGCTGACTGACTGTAAGAGTTCTCTTCCCTGGCCTCCTGTTGTACTTCCCCGTGTGACCCCTTTTATGGCGTTTTTTATGGCTTAACAGGCTCGAAAAACGACGCGAGTATAGTTAGGAGGGAAGCATTTTTATTGGTCGAAAAATAGAAATACTTTAAAATATTACTTTATTTTTCGACCGGAACTCGTGCGTCGGGTCTATGAGTAAACGACGATAATGGTCATTTTGTGACGGGGCCTTGTCTCATTCACATCCGGCTCTCGCTCTCGAGTATGTTAGTTTATTTGCCTGCAAATCAGCCGAGATATGTCTTATTTTATTTTATAACACCTTTTTATTCTTCCCTTCCTTGCTTTATCTTACACGCATATATAACAGGCTTATGGAATATGTAACAAACCCAAAGCCGATACCTTTCATTAAAGATGATACAAAAGTGCATTCAAGTAATAAACAGTGTAAGGATTTGTGCTTGAAAAACAGTCTTAATTGATATGGAGTAAGGGAGTTAATTTCAACATTTTTGTGTCTTATGATTGGCAATACATTAGAAGTGTAAGCAAAAAATGTTACTTTTACTACATTAGAGCTGTAGGATTACCCACCTTGTCTACCAGTGGATTTCCCTTAATGCCCGCTAGGTGACATAGGGATAAGCATTATAACCCCCCCACACACACACACACCTTCTTTGCCCTCTTAGTTATAGAATGCGGTAGGTACACTGTGTTCAGTTACCTCCTCCAAGGAGGCAGTAGCTGACAAACCAACTTCTTAATTTCAAACAAACTACTTGGCACACCCATATACAGTACATCCGAGCACATATTTTTTTCCTTTTCTTGCTATGTATATCTATCACAAGATGTAATGGAACTGGTGTCAAAAATAGTTTATTTCAGTTTCAAATAAATTATATGGTTTCTCCTTCAAAGTAATCCCCCTCAAGTCTAATGCATTTCCCCATCCTTATCTGCCATGTTTCTATACACTGGTGGAAGGATTCTTCTTTGATGCACATCACCTCTGTCATTGCAGCTGTCTTGATGGCCTTGATGATCGTCTTGAGATTGGGGAAAAGAAAAAAGATCGGGCGAAAAGGGAGTTTTTCTCAGTACAGTCATATATTTCTCGGTGCTCAGGGCATTGTGAGCAGGTGCATTCTCATGGTGAAGCAGCCACGATTTGCCCTGCCACAACTCTCATCTCTTCTTGTGCACTGACCAAAGCAAATGCTACAGGACCTTTTTGGAGACTTTTTTTAAAAATCGAAATCACTCCAAGTAAGCTAGTAATGTCACAAAAACACAAGGGGTTACAGGGTGTGGAAGAATTAGCAACAGAAACATTAAGGGTGACAGAAAAAGAGAGTCATCAGGTGGGCAATAGATAGTAAGTGACATTGCATTTAAATTTTTGCAGATTAAAGTTGACCGGAAAGTATGAAGCTGGAAGGAAGTGCCACAAGCAATAAGTGTGAGAAGAAACTGTTAGCATAGAACTTACGGCTACATCTAGCCAGCTCAACTGTAAATTGATGAGATCTTGACACCAGTCTAGTACTGCACTTAAATTAATAAAGTGCTAGCTGACTGATCAACTGGCCATGTGGCAAAAACTCACTATGGACGATGACTCGCACACTGAAGAGCGGAAAAGTCCCTTTACTCTTCAGACAGACCTTGTATGTCGTTCTGTCTATAAAACATAAAATCCTCCACTTATTTTGTAAGTTCTCGACCACAGTTATTACTATTGTTAATGCCTATTCATTTACAAAGTTTTAACACAGTTCTGCCACAGAACTAATGTTAAACATGATAGAATGACGTGGGAGTTTTATGTCTGGAAACAGTGTTAATCAGTTGTCTCTACAATGTATCTTCAAGCATCACATTGAGAGACAAAGTTACACCATTGCTGTACTGAAGCAAGCAGTCTCCTGCAGTGTACACCCACACTGTCTAAGTCATCTTTGATGGGTGTGTCCCATACATCGAATGAATGACAGCCATATGCCAAAAGATATCACGAACTGTGAGCTGGCCACAAGACACCTTTTGACAAGACATTCTGCATTATGTTTCAAGTACGTTTTCAAGAGGGACTTGAAACTTACAGACATCAACCCTGGCAGCTGGGAACAGCAAGCAGATGACTGTAGTGGCTGACACCATACTGTTCAAGAAGTTGAGAATGATGAGAAAAAACAAACCCAACAGCTGGAGATCAGAAAACAACACAGGAAGTAGAGGAAGCAATCTCCAACTTTTGTTCCAAATTCCAGCTTCGTCTGCCACACCTACAGAAGAAACTGCCCTGCAAAGATTGTATTGATAAGACACTCCAGATGCTTCTCGCAAATTGATTGATTTGCTCATTTTTTTACAGCTTCAATACCTTCTTTTTTTTTTAAGCATTTCACCCCAAGCAAAGCGGGAGTGCCACCAGCACGCAAGGAGTTAAAAAAAAACCTTTAATACCCTTTTACAGGTTATTTAAAGCCAGAAAATATTTTTTTGATTGTAAGAATATCTCAGCATGTTTATCTGAATATATATTTAGATCTATTTCACTCTGTTCATATCTATCTCAATATCCCCATGTCTTGCTCTCTCAGCGTGTTTATGTCTATATGGTTATATTTGTTAATATCTATGCGAGGCTTTTCATACCTGTATTTGTCAATATCTACGCATTAGGAAAGTAACTGATATTTTGCTTGCAGTTTATTGTTAACTAGCAGCATGGCCCAGCGTTGTCCGTGCTTGATTTAAAAATCGTACGACTCATACAGCAATCGCTATCACTTGACTTAAAATATTTTTGCCCTTCTTTGCCTTTAAAGGTGTGCCCTTTGCCGTGCTGATGTTGCTACATGCCTTACTTCTTGCCTATCTCACACTGCCATTTTTTTCTAAGCTCTATTCGTGGCAGCCAGCTATTGGCTCTCACTCTGGCCAATACAAAATGGCCGCAAACTACATGAAAAGTGCAGTAGAAGCATGAGAAAATCGATTATTTCCACTATCAATGAGAGTTGGGAAATGCAAAATTGGTCTTGGCCTTCCCGCTAACTTGGAGCATGTGCATGTAAATTTTGGTGCAAATCCATCAAAAATTGCGGCCGTGCATTCGTTACACACACACACACATCCTGCCTTTTATAGATAGAGATTAGATTTGTATTTATTTTGCTAATATTTCAATGTTTATTCACATCACCATAAGAATAGGCTTCTGCAATTATATGTACTCTCTTTCTACCATGCTACCAACAGGCGAATATAAATGACAGAAAAAGAGAGAGGAAAGAAGAAAATACAATAGTTCTTGATATTTGTCCATATATACTTTTGCATCAGTTGGTTTTCCTGCAAGAGGGACTGGAAAATTCCAAGTAGTTGGGAACAGCAAACAGACAATGGCAACAGCTGGCACTATACTCTTCAAGGAGGAGACATGGAGGGTGAGAGAAAGTGAAACCAACATCTGGATGTCAGAAGACAATGCAGAAAAGGAGGAGAGAGAGAGAGAGTAATCTCTGACTTTTATTCCAAATTCCAGCTTCATCTGCCACACCTACAGAAGAGCGCCATGTGAAGAAAATACGTATGCTCTGTTAAAATAAAACCATCGAGCTCACAGTGGATCAGTTTTAATAATCATTATTACTAGGATCCACCTGGATTATATACCAACAGATCGATTACCTGTATTAGGCTCCTGAAAAATTTATTTTGGTTGAGCTCTCTGGGGGAGGAAGTGAGGGTTTGTAAACAGTGACTATTACAGCTGATAATGCAAGACTCTTCGGTAAATCGAATCGAGTTCTATCAGTCACTGTATGTTTATCTAAAAATAAATATGCTAAAATTCACCTTCATCCCTGCCATGCACCGACAACTTAGTGGTAGAATCTCCGACTGACGTCAATTCAGCCGGGTTTCAATCCTAGCTAGAGGCAACCAGACATCTAGCCACACTGAAGAGCTGTGATAGTGAAACAGTGTCTGTGGATCTATATATATATATATATATAAATAACGTCATCCACAGACAGACTGTTTCGCTGTTTCACAGTTCATCAGTGTGGCTAGACATCCCGTTGCCTCTAGCTAGGATCAAAACCCGACTGAATTGGCATCAGTCGGAGATACTACCACTAAGCCATCGGCGCACGGCAGGGATGAAGGTGAATTTTAGCGTATTTATTTTTTTAGAAAAGTGACAGTGACTCAATTCGCTTTTTGCGAAGAGTCTCGCTATATTAGCTATAATAGTCACTGTTTACAAACCGACACCTCTTCCTCAGAGAGCTCAACTGAAATTTATTTTTCTTGTCTTTATATATATATATATATATATATATATATATATATATATATAAAGACAAGGAAAACTATTCTTTACCAACATGTTTTGTGCGCTGATGAACTTTACCAAGGCAAATGTAAGGATTTTATTTTGTGACATGAATTTATACAGAAGTAAAAATATTGATAGGTTTTCAAAATTTTTAAATGTAATCACACTCAAAAATATTCTTATGGTTACTGTGAAAATCAAGGTAAACTATAAATTAATGAAAGTGAGTAAATGTTATTGTTGAATTTTTTTTTATTTGTTTATATATATTTATTTACTTTATTTTTTATTAATGTAATTATTATTTGTTTGATAAATTATTTATGTATTTATTTATTTTAAACATATTGGTTAAGAATAGATTTTCTTTTGTCTTTATTCATAGTCTTTTTACAGATATATTTTTTATTTACATCTTAATTTTGATGCCTATATGTTACATAAGCCTATTGCTAAACATCAAAAACAGAAATAATTGCTCACACATTGAACAAAGCCAAGCAAAAAATAAAAAAACTCCAACAACACAGATATTTCATTCTGTTTTATAGACAAAGTTTGTTTTTTTTTTTTGTTTTTTCATTTTTTTTTTTACACAGAACAGACAAATAGTTTTTTTGTTTAGTTTTTTTTTTACTTTTTTTCTTATTTTTTCTGAAGAATTTTTTTATTTTGTCTTTTACCTTTTTTGGCGTTACAGGCAACATTTTTTTTTTGGTTGTTTGTTTACAGCAGTTTTAAATATAAATGTCTCTTTCAGATTTTTTTTTTGTTTTTCATGAGGCAAACTCTTTCTGACTTTTTATTGTCTCTCATTTCTTTATATTTTTTCATTTTTTTTTTCTCTTTTGTCTTTACTTTTAGTTCATTTTTGACTAGCATCAAAGTTTTGAGTTTTTTTTGTGTGTGTGGGTGGGTGTGTGTGAAAATTGGTTACAGCCACATTTCATTTTGAAGTGTATAATTCCAATGAAAGTGCCAAGCAATTTATTGGAATATTTTGCCAGTTTCTTTCTATTCTCCCCTTTTTTCTTCTTCCACGAACTTTTTCTTTCAAAGTCCCAAGTGCAGTCATGAAATGTAATGCACAAATATATCTAACGTTTCATTTTATTTTGTATCCATTTTATAATTTTTTCTTTACATACATTCAGTGGATCCATTTTTTATTTTTTTTTTTGGAAAAGGGGATTTTCAAAAATTTCTTTACCAACTTTTTCTTTGGCAATTTTTTCCCCTCACTTTATTGTTACAATGAGCTTCCATACAAGAAAGCTGGAAAAAATCATGGTGAAATGAGCTTCCATACATTTAAGACATCATCATGCTCCACTGGCTAAAAGATGAAAACATGGAAATTTATTTTGCCATTGTCATATTTTTTTCCTCAGTCCAAATTATTAATAAAACAATAGATAAGTTGTTTGCTGTGGACATGAAATAATCAATTCTCTTCCCAATATGACAATATTGTTTGCCTTTTTTTAAAAAAAAAAATCTGAACTCTAAGTTCTAACTCCTTGCCTGCTTCATGCACAGAGGCTGAGTTGCGATGACCCAATGTGGGAGGGAAGTAAGAATGTAGCCAGGGATTCAGGATTCTTCTAAAATGGTCCATGGACTTTACCTCTTAATGTAGAAAATGGTAAAAAGAATACAGTAGCAATCAAATCTATGGGAGACTTGCCAACAGAGAAAGAAAGAAAAATATATGATTATAAAAAAAATGAAAGATGAGATAAAAGAAAATTGATGAAATGGGTAAAGACTTGCTTATATATCAGCAAGGTAAATTTATAAAAATTTTTTTAATTATTTTGTAAAGAGAAGGGACACTGTAGCTGAGGAGGTTATATATTACAGCAGGATGCTCTGATATAGAACCAATGGAGATTTATAAATTAATCATGGAGGTTAACCAATTTCAGTAAGTACAAGGGGATTGATCTGTAAACCTCATGACCTCGGTTCAGCATTTCCCCCATCCCCACTGAGTTTATCTCCATTGTACAGAGCTATGGGGGAAGGAGGTAGTTCTTGTTAGTTTAAAAATCATTATGCTGGTGTTAACATTGGTTAAAAAAATTAAAAGCAAAATAAGCTTGTAAAATTTTTCAATATTTTTTTTCTTTTTTACAATGCAAACAAGTCAGGTTAGAATTTTGTTTACGATGCAGCATTTATTTTTAACAATGGGAGAAAAGCATTTGAATAAATAGAATTGAATAGAAAAAAAAAAATTCATTGAAGTTTGTTGAAAATAAAATTTGGTCTAAAAATCTGATTCTATCTATGAGCTATTGAATTTTTTTTTTTTTAATTCACTTATCCTGACTATAAAATATCAGAAAAGGAAAACAAGTTTTTTTTCCCAGTTATAATTTCAGCTGGACTACCATTTACCAAGGACATGGTCCTGTAGAAAGATGACGACTTGAATAAAACAGTTGAATCGATAAAAATGAGAGATAAATATTAGGAACAGATAAATAAAATATCAAAATGAATTCTACAATCATAACCTCTTCAAGACTAGAGTCAACTGTTACCTATCATACATATCCTCACAATCTAAACTTCCACCTTCTCAGTACATACAACCACCTCATGTAATAAACCTCTACCTTGAGTGACTCTTAGGTCTTGTATTAAATGAACATTTAGTAAAACAAACAAAAACAAACTCTCATCTATGATTGTGTTAGAACAAGCATCAATAACCAATTAATATTCAACCTAATGACAATGGCAGATGAAATAGTAACAATATTTTAATTATGTTGACTCAACTGCTTAATGAGGCCTGAGGTGGACTTGTCATAATATTGTGACAAGATTACATCACTATATATGTCAATTATGCTTATTCCATTTAGTCAACTGTTTTATTAAGGTTGTTGTCTACTGCCAGGACCTAGAGCTTGGTAAATGGCAGTTAAGCCATAATTTCTAACTTAAAAAAGCCATTCTACATTACTGAAGTCTGGAAGCAAGAAAATTAAAGAAATTCTTTTGAAGAGACTTCCCAGAATCCTAAAGACTAAAAGAGTGAGAGAGAGAGAGAGAGAGAGAAATACTATAAAAACAATTCAGTAACCTTTAACCTTCAATCAGATCTTTTACCACTTAACCTGTACCTGCAGCAATGATTATTAAAGACCAAGAAACAGTAAAGGAATCTTGCAGAAAGACCAAAGAAGAAATTTTGGTTTAAAAAGAACAATAAATACATTGATATAAATACAGCAAAGATGAAAGGAACTACAAAAAAGCAATTATGAAAAAAAGAAAAAGATGTCTCCAAGAGATTATCAGGCAAGAATGGCTTATGAATGGAAACATAAATGGAATAAGAGGCATAAAATTGTTATGGTGGGATACAGTGGACGTAAAAACCCCATGGGGTCAGGATGGAAAGAAACATGGGCCAGGGATGAGAGACACAACAGAATATGGCATATAAGTCAACTTATATTTTGTAAGTGAAATAAATAGGGAACGAAACACCAATTTAGTTCTTATTCTTTGGCACTAAACAAGAAAGAAAAAATAAGCTCATGGTTATTGTGTCTTAAAGTATTATTGAAAGGAAACCACTACATTGATAGAAATACTTATATATATATATATATATATATATATATGAAGAAATATAGTCTTAAGGTGTGCTATATTTATGGGATAAAGTGGTCAATATCAGAGATAGAGCATGTGTAAATAGAAAAGTGAACATAGAAGTCAACACTGAGAGGCAACAGTCTGTTTCATGCTAGGCGCAATCATCAGCCCACCTTAAACATACATACATATATACATACATATATATATATATATATATATATATATATATATATGATGAATAATTAAAAATATTTCTTTTTACCTCATGTAGGGAATAGGCTATTTCGGCATATGATAAAAGTGGTCCTCCGCCTTTTCAACCCCAACATGTACCATTGCCTGACTTATAGATCAAAAAATTTGAACTCTGTATTAGGTATAGTTGGCATGTTAAATTTTAGGTTGACCCCTTCCCATATGGGAATGGTCAACCTAAAATTTCCTTACAGTTAACTTTTACTTCCTGCTTCCTCTAATTCTATCGATGTGAATTCCATTCCATATCGGGGTTGAAAAGACAGACGACTGTTTTTATCATCTGCCAAAATAGCCTATTCTCCACATGAGGCAAAAAGAATTTTTTCTTGATTATTCATCATATTGCTATGTAAAAATAAAGTACATCAAGTTCTCTTTTTGTGGATCAATTTTTAATATTTTTATATATTACTAGAACCCACTTAGATTATACACCCACAGAATTTATTTTACCTTTTATTATATATATATATATATATATATATATATATATATATATATATATATATATATATATATGTATGTATGTATGTATTATATATGTATATACATATGTAACACTGTAATTGTGTTTGTGTGAATGAATATGATGGTGGTTCTTTCTCAGATCGAGCTATAGCCATTGCTTGATATTGTACAGTCCCAGTTTCACGAGTGTGTACACGAGAGATAACATCTGAACCCAGCCACTTGAAACACACACTGTTTTTGCAATACTGTTATTGAATTGTGCTGAGTTTGACTACCTTTTTTGTGTCTGTATTTATTTTCTAGTGTGAAATTCTTTACTAAGTGTGGGTTTAATTCTAACTTGAAGAGACAGGCAGCCTCTCACTGTTGAATCGCTAATTCCACAGAAAGTGCTCAGACGAACTACATTACCTGGTTCCACAAGTTCAAACCTTGACGGCAAGAACATGCCATGGTAGCCAACCATCCACATTCCCTTTGTATTCTATTGGTAAGAAGTCAAGTTCAGCTTGAACAGCTTCATCCCATAAACCACTGCTCTGTGGAACCAATACCCCGATCATTACAATCCTAACCTGTTCAAGTCTAGAGTAAACTGTTGTTTTCACCACCTATCTGCACAAATTGCCTCTTAATGTAACCTCCAAGCCTTTTACAGGGTTAACCTTACTGTAAAAAAAAAAGAAGAAAATAATGACATAATCAAGATGTTGACATTCCACACCACTTCAAATAAAAGTTTAGGAAGGAAACCCCCATCAATACTGGAAAGATTAATAAAAGCTACTGGACTTGAGAAAGCTATTTTCCTAAAAAACTGTTTGAAGAGAAAGATTTTTCAAATTTCAACCAAAAACAATACTGGCTGATTAGTCAATGAATGCTCCTTTGGAGAGAAACAGCTAATATTACCATTACGATTGATTAATCTTTTTATGGCTTTCAACCTGTTACAACTTATTTAAAGCTAGAAAATAATTTTAGATTGTAAGAATTTTTGGGGAGATAATAATGATTTAATGATACAAGTTCTATGAATTAACTCAAGAAGAGGTGCATAAGTGAATATAATGAACCTAACCAGAATTAGAACTCGACTCTCTGAATTCCAATTCCGAGCTGTTATGCAGTGAATATCCGCTCATCCAAGCTTACAGCACCTAGTCTTCCCAAGTGGTTACCCATCTAGATACTGACCAGGCTCAACTTTGCTTAACTTCTGTAATTGCACAAGAACCGGTGTTTTAATGTGATATGGCTATAAGCTTGCTAAGTGTGGGAAGCAATGCATAGAAGCCATTTTGATGAGTTCTCAGCTTAGATAGCCAGGTTGTGTAATAAGAATGCCTGATCGTAGATTTCTGAAAATTCTAAGATATAGTCAGCTTCTCGATGGTCAAAGTAATGTCGGAAGACTCTTTCTGAGATACTAAGATAAACTTAAAGATTAATCTAAGTTCGGTCGGAGAGCTACCAAAATACTTGGAAGAGATTGTCCCAAACTAAAAATGCTGGTATCTATCATCATGTGAAATTTCGGTTAGAACATTTAAGTGAACTGAGGGAAGGTCATGCAACCAATGAGCCAAGACAAATTGAAATAACTTATGACAAAAGCAGGTTATCTTGAAAGAGCTTTGTAGGATTCAAACCACACAGCAGGTATAAACATAAACAGCAGATGGTGTGAAAATTATACATCTTTAACTCTCATGCATTAAAAACTGCAAAAGAATCCATTATTGTTTTGTGTGTGCATATATATATAATTATTGCTCTGTCTCTGATATAGAGCTCTCCTTGGATTTATATCCATTTGGAAATATCCATACTGATCACTAATATTATCTATATATATATATATATATATATATATATATATATGATCAAATATAGTTTTAAGTTATACTATAGTTATGGATTAAAGTGCTCAATAGCAGAGATAGAGCATATGTAAATATAAAAGTGAACATTGAAGACAACACCCAGAGGTGACAGCCCATTTCATGCTAAATACAATCATCAGACACATGGCTTGATGATTGCATTTATCATGAAGCAGACTGTCGCCTCTAGATGTTAACTCGACTGTCCACTTTTATATAAGTCTTGGAGGAGGGCCAATCCTCAATAACTGTCTTTTTCAGTACCGCCTGTTAAATTGCAAGTTAATACCAGTGTCCATGTAGATGTGCAGTTGGTGCAATGGATAGCAACTCAGATCAAGAAATTGATTCCAATCAAGTTAGATTCACTTTAGCGCAAATACCTTTGGGAAATGTATGAATCCATATTTTCTCTGCTCACCTAGTTATGAGTTAAATAGTAGGGTAAACTGGACTCTGCTTTGGTTGGCAAGCAGTTTAGAAAAGTGAACTGAATACCTAAAACCTGGGTAGATTGAAATTATTAATATGTGGCTGTCAAAGGGAAGGAAAACCCCAACAAAAAACAAACCCTTCTTCAGAGTACAGAGGTTGGCCATGGAGCCAGTTATCCCATCCTATTGGAACAATTTGATTAAAGAAACCTCACCAAGCGGTCTTATATGCTATGAGACACCAGGCAGAGTACATGCTTGATTTTCAAAGGTACTCAGGAGCTAACAGACATGCTGCTATCATAAATGAAATATATAGATTTATCAGTCTCACTAAAGAATTCGCAATGCAATACAGGGCTATGTTGATCTTTGAATCATCATTATGTTAGTGGGTACCTTTTTCTCAGTCAGGCTTTCCTGTTATTTTATAGCATAGTAGCTTGGGAAGCTTTGGAGAATAGGAAAAAGTGGAATGGAGACCGATTTCTTAATCGCTGGTGTCAATCATCATAATCTTCTTGGTTATTTATCAATATTACTCATTGATCTATCAACAAACTTAGGAATTAAAGCTTCAGTCTTCAAATCACTCAGGATAGAATGGTAGGCTATAGTCTATATCTAGAATTCCTTTCCTTCCATTTTATGTTTTTTTTTTTATATATTTGCTGTCTTTTTAGAACATTCTGAGCTACACCAGTAGTCAGGCAATATCAGTAATAATTCATCCAATCCTCTTTGGATATTTGAATGTTTTCCCATTGCCCTTGTGGAAGAGGTGGCCAGTCATGTGATTGATACCAGAGTTACTCATGGAAACAATCCACATCGCTCATGATAAAAGATTTCAGAGCAGTAATGAATCATATATATATATATATATATATATATATATATATATATATATATATATATATATATATATATGTGTGTATGTATATGTAAAATACATGTCTCATTAAATAATTTAGATAAGTTTTGTTTAATTATTTTGATAGGATCTTCTCATAATTACGGACAAGACATTTAGTATCCTTATTAAAAGAAGAAAGAAGATTACCATGTTGATGCATATTCATTTTATTCTGAGTACTTTTGCCATTAGCACAATGTCATCATCAAGGTCTTGTTTTTTTCTAAGATAAAAAATTGTTTTGTTCATCTGAAACATATATATATATATATATATATATATATATATATATGACAATGTTGGATTAAAAACAAAACCCATTATTTAAAAATCATTTTGTTTACATTTCAGATAGAAAAATAAAGTTAGAACAAATGGATTTTCAAGCAGATATAGGCTTAGAAGAAAATCTGCATTCCTTAAAAGGGTAAATGAACCTTGCTAGGCTGTGTAGTTTTCTGTAGTCAATATAACTAAAACACATATTTTAAAAAAAAAAAGTTAAATTTAAAATTCTCGGCAAGCCCTCTCCTTCGTACACATATGTAATTGCATCAATGTAAACATTACTTTAGTCCGATGAAGTCCTAAAGAACAAAATGCATCACACAAAAACTTTTTTCCACTTTGTCATAAATTTCTCTTATATATATATATATATGTGTGTGTGTGCACAGACATACACATTACATTATGGATATACATATATTTTAGATGTCTTCTGTTAATAATGTATCTGCTTATATATATATATATATATATATATATATATATATATATATATATATATATATATATATTAGATATAAAACTTTCCACAATCTACTTACAAAGAATATACACTGCATGTGTTACAGAAACTACAATGATATTTAAAATTTTTCCTTTTCTTTTTACAACAAATACAACAAAAAAAACAAGTTTGGGGTGTTTTTAGGCATCTGAACTAAGCTTCAGGAGAAAAAACCAGAACTAGTTTGAATGTAGCAGACACAATTATGATGTGTGTAGACAAATTTTGGATGAAAATTTTTTTATTAACACAGCTGCCACTGTCTTTTACTGTATTTTTTGTAGTTGTTTTTGAAAGCAATGTATTGCAAAAGTAAGAGTCTAGCCAGATTCAAAGAACCAAATTACCAAAATGGTCTACATCTGAAGAAGGAAGGAGGGAAATTATTGGCACTACTCCTCAGAGAAGCAGAAACATGTTGAGGGCAGCAGTTGTATCTTTGAAGAAGAAAAAGTCAAGATGGAACAAAGGAAAAATGTTCTTCCTTAAAGATTAAATATTATAGATCATATGATTGTGTTGTAGAGTATTTTCACAGTGGAGGCTTGTATTTCACTAAGTCGTTCCTAAAAGGGTCCGACGTAAAAAACGGAAGGAACTTGAAATAATAGTTAATGACGCAGTAATCTAGTTGTGGTGGTTCATACTTTAATGTCCGACATCGACTGACTCACTCAACTCCACTGAGCTCCACTGGCGACTGCTACTACCACTACTTATCTGTGGGAGAGTCTATTTACCATAGAATAGGTACATTCCAGTATAACAATGATAGAGTATTGATTAAATTTATGTATTAAGAAGCTTTTTTTAATGTTACCAGAAGACAAAATCTTGGGAACCAAGTTTGTTTGTTTTTTTTATACTTCATTCTTTAGCAAGTAAGTTAGAATTTCAGTTACAAAGAAACTAGCATTAAATTCCCCATGATTGTCTAGTGTCACCTGTAATAACACATAATTGTCTAATATCACCTGTAATAACACCTAACATTTTTCAAAGTCACACATTTTTCATTACTGTAAAAAAAAAAAAAAAAATAGAAACAACATCTTATCAATAAATTTCCAAAAGTTTGTACATTTCACATCAAACACCTAAGACTTGTGATAAAAACCACACTTAATTTAACCTTTTTTTTTTGTCAAGTCCCTAATTTTGTTTATAACTTACACAAATTATGGATGTTACTGAGTTTAACTGAATCGGATTAATGATTCAAAATTGTCAATTGGACTTGGAGATAAGTAAATTTTAATCTGAACATTTCTCAAAGTAAGTTATTTGTCCAAAAGAGAATCTACATGATTACAAACTGGATATTTAAAAATATTTTTAACAGTTGCAGGCAAAAAATTATCATGGAAATAGTGGTAAGATTTGCTTTATAAGTATTGGGAAAAAAAATAAAAAGGCATAACTTCATTTTGTGAAGAGAAAAATATCATAGAAAATAAGTTTTAAAATAGGTAATATTTTTAATAAAATAAACAATATTTTAAAGTATCTTAAAAAATAAGTCATGATATATAGCAGTTGTTCTCAACCAGGGTCTATATGGACCCAAGGGGACAATGTAACATTACTGGGGGTTCACACAAAAAATATAGAAGATTGGGGGTTCACTATAATATTTTAGTGGTCCATAGAGCAATTTCACTTTGGAGCCGTTGTCACAGTTGAAATTTAGAATTTCTACAGTAATCTATGACATATTAAAATACTAAAATTAAAAAAAAAAAAAAAAACCCTCTAAAACTAGCAGAAAACATAATCAAGCAATGTAAGTTAGTGTCCATTTTACTCTACCGGATGTTTTAATTGTAAAAGTTGAATAAAAACAAAGGAGGATATATAAAAGAAGGATTATATATATATATATATACATATATATTTATATATATATATAAAGGAAAATTATATAAATATTATAATTTATTATATAAATGAATTTAATATATTAATAATAAATAATATAATTTTAAATATTAATAAAATAAAATATTAATCAATATAAAATATTAGAAAAAATAAAATATTAATAATAAAATTAATTTAATATATAAATTGTATAAAGATTATATATAAAGAAAGCATATACATTTACTATTTCTATAATACAATTCCTAAACTTATCTAATAGTAAAAAATAAAATAAGCTTTTTTTTACATCGAATGTTTATGGGGGTCCACCAAAAAGAATTAAGAGTAAAAGTGGTCCATCGGTAAAAAGTGGTTGAGAACCACTGATATATAGTAACAAAATAATATTTTAATTAACTAGTTTATTAAAATATTAAACTTCTCAAGATTTGCTGTATTAAAATATTGTTTATTATATATTAAATATGAGTTATTTTGTGAGAATATATTAAGTTATTACATTATTAAGTTATATTAAGTTATTACATTTTTAAGTTATTACATTACTTATTTTCTCTGTGACTCTTATTTGTTTTGATTTTTTAACAACCAAATTTAAAAGTGCTAATATTTTTAATAAAAATAAGTAACATTTTAAAATTTATTTAATATATCTAATAAGTCATGTTTAATTTCCAGTAATGAAAGAATATTTTAATACACTGGTTTTATTAAAACTTTAATTGAATCACTATAAACCAAACAACTCAACATTCAGTTTATTAAAATATATCACTATTATAAATTAGATATGAGTTATTTTATGAGAATATATTAAATAAGTTATTACTTATTTTGTCCAAAAGAGAATTTCACATAGCACATTTCTCTCATCCTTCAACATCAATACACAGAAGGTTATTTGTGAGTATGAACAGATTTTGTTAAAAATTAGCAGACACAATGTCTGTAATTTATTCAATCAGACTTGCCTAAAAGAGAATTTGCTGCCTAAATACACAAATATATATATATATATATATATATATATATATATATATATATATATATATATATATATTTATTTATTATGAAATGGACTAAGTATGAAAATTACTTTTAATATATTTTCTGTTTATACATCATTTTATACATAAAAAATATTTAAGTAAATGCTCTTTTCATAATAAACAGTATTGACATTATTTACCAGGCTGAATGTCCAAGAAATTTCATAGAAAATATGTCTTGTGACAGGAATCAAACCAGTATCCTACATGGAACTGTCATATAACCGGACATGCAGAGGAATTGTCTAGTTAGCAAGGTCAAATTACTGTTTATAATCAACAAATTTCTTTAAATATTTCTATCTATAAAAATAACATATCATTAGAAAATATACTGAAGTAATTGTCAAACTTCATCCATTTCATAATATATGATGTCATTTGTTTAAATTAAGATACGCTTCAAGCAGATATGATTTTTTGAGAAAAATCATAGGAAATTTGTTGTTTAAAAAAAGTAATTTGACCCTGCTAATCAGACACTTCCTCTGTAGCTAAATGGTATAACATGTCAGGCTATATGACAGTTCCGTGTAGGATACAGGTTCAATTCCTGTCGGAGGACACATTTTCTATGAAATTTCTTGGGCATTCAGGCCAGTAAATGTCATTAATACTGTTTATTATAAACAGAGCATTTGCTTAAATATTTGTATCTATAAAAATAACATATAAACAGAAAATATATATATATATATATATATATATATATATATATATAGTGATGTTAGGGTACATTTATTGATGTGAAAAGTGGGGTTAGTGAACCAACTTCAAATTTTGGTCTAGTCTGCTATGTTCACTTTCGCACTAATGCCCTTGAGAAAGGCATGAAGCAATCTCTTCTCCCTCCCAGCTATGGGTTAAATAGAAGGATAAACTGGGTTTTCTAGTCTTGGATAACAACCAGTGCAGGAGAAGGAATATTCTGAATTCAAAACAGTGGAGAAAGCAGCAGGAAATTACTCTTTCTTAAAAAGACATGGCAATTTAGATAATAAAGGAATCTGTGGAGTTCTATGATCAACAATGTCTTGAAGGTACTTGGCAAAAAAAAAAAAAAAAAAAAAAAAATAGAGAATGCAAATTTTTACCGAGTGTTAAGCAGAAATAGTTTTAATTTACCCACAACTAAAAGTTTGTAGCCAGTATATCAACTCAGCACCAAAGATTGTCAAATCTGGTGGCCTTATACCTTGTGCTCTACAAACCACTGAGCAACAAATTAAAGCTTTAATGGCATGAGAGTCACAATTTGTTCAATGCCATATCTTCAAGAGATTTGACAAGATCAATATTTGCATTTAGACAGATTTTTCTTCTCTGTGGTTTGAACTTATAATAGAGTCTCACCAACCCAGCACTAGGAAAGGATCTTCAAACCAAACAATGATTAATCAAATGCTCAGCTACAAAATTTTAACCACAATTGTGTGTATTTAAATTAATGTTGACATTTTTTTGTGTGTGTGATATAGAATCTTCATCTTGAATCAATATGACACCTATTTTTTCTCTCTTAAAGAAATATTTAGAATTTAATCAGTTTACAGTGAACAAAATTCCTAGCTATATTTTCCTGGCAAGGAGAATTGGCAGGGTTTTTTTTTTGCCTTATTTATAACCAGCAGAGCACAAATATAAACTAAACAGTCATTTTGTTGAACATAAGTTAAAACATTTATAGTAGAATGAGAATAAAATTCTTCTGGATACATAATACTACATATTTATCTACAAATGTCTACAGTCTACACATCAGGAAAGGTCTATAGGCAGCAAAATAGAAGAAGTTTATTTCTTTCTGAAGACAGGTTTCAAATTAGGTCTTATGATAAAATTAAAAAGAAAAAAAAAATGTGGTGGCTGCAAGAGCAGGGGTCAAAATGTTAGATGCTGGTTCTATGTTAAATCATTTTAATATCTTGCTTTCATCTGTCTTTCAGAAAGAGGATTTGCCAAATTCGATTGAACCATGGGATATGATAGGATGGACACAGCAAAGACAATATTTGAAAAATAGAAAATAAGAAAAAAGAAAACTGCTAAACAAATGATGAGCAGAGAGAGAGAGTGAGTAAATATTGACAACTGGTGAGGAAGAAAGTACACCCCACCCCATATATTTTTTTGGCGGGGGGTCAGTTAAGAATTAATCATGTGGCTATTCTTGTATCATCAGAAAATGATTAGATACGATTGCAAAATGAAGTGAATCCAAAGTATATTTTATACAAACTACTGCTTTTCAAAAAAAATTTTTTTTTTCTATTTCTTGCTTATAGAAAACATCTTTCAGATTTATTAACATCTGGAATAAACAATTTTTTCTTCACTTAAATCTTAAACAACATTTTTTTTTTCAATCAAAAAACATGACAAATAATGCCTCAATAGGCATGAATTGGGAGATTAAAAATGGTCCAGCCAAATATCTAAAATCAGCAAATTAATGGAGGTTATGATTCTTTGAGACACAGTGAGTTCATACAGCTTTCTGGGCACTGTAAGCTCCTCAGGAAAAACATAGTACTGAAATGACTAAGACCAATCAGCCTACCTATAAGGTACCAAGCAGCACCAACCTATAAACTCACTGGCCCGCTCAAATTTTGCTTGGTATCCCAATAGACTAATTCATCAGTAGAGACTTTATTTTAAACCAGTTTCTTGCAGTAATTTCATAAATATTTAAAAACATTTGCTAACGACATTAGAATACGAATAAACTTAAAAAAAACAGTTAAAAAGACAACATTTTGAATACTTCTCAAAGATTAGCCAAAAACTTAGAAAAACCGTAGATAAGTAATAAATTACTTCATAATAAATATTCAATATATTTTCAAATTTCAAATTAGGCTTGTAGATGCTGCTTGTAAGAAAAAATACTTACTGATTATAAAAATAATAAAAAAAAAAGTTTCATAAATGATAGAAAGCACTTTTAAAACAACCAAAAGTTTTTTTTACGTTCAGACAGTTCAGAGATTCTTAACCCACTATTTATGAAACAATCTGTTGTTAAGTAGTATATAATAGTGGCCGATACCCAAGTAAATAATCACACAAAGTGAATATGGAAAATTTCCCATTGGTCTTGTCTAGGAGAGTCTATTTATAGTGTGCACTCTTCATCTATTTAAATTAGGCAATCACTACACAGGTATATCAAAAAATACCTCAATCCATTAGGATGAGCTTTTTGTATTCACGGCTGTAATCCATTCTACACACTAATTTCCAATTTGCAACCCAAGTTAAGTAATCTATAAACTTTGGCGACTACTTTTAAATTACAGGTCTTGTAAGCAAAAACATCTGTATCAGAAAAATGGCCAAAGATTAAAACGATCAAGTTTTCCTTTGCATAAAAAAGGATTGATCAGTTACTTTTTAGTTTTTTTTACAGCTTTTCAACCTCTTGCAGGTTATTTAAAGCCAGAAAATATTCTTAGATTGTAAAAAATAAAATGTTTTGTGGGGGTAATAATGATTTATTAATACAAGTCCTACTAATTAACCCATAGCTAGGGGGAGAAAAGGTGGTTTCATACTTTCTGCCAAGTGTATTTGCATATGTGAATATAAAAAAATCTGACTGGAATTGGAACTCAGCTCTTTGATTTCCAATTCTAAGCCATTATCCATTACACCACCTGCACATCCAAACTTACAGCACATTGTATTCCCAAGAAGTCACCCATCTAAGTACTGACCAGGCTTGACATTGCTTAACTGGTGATTGTACGGGAACTGGTGATTCAATGTGATATGGCCATAAAAGAAAAAGAACATAACATTTCCTCGGAGATATTTACAAAGCTTTGTTTGGTTTTGCACAAGGCAGAAAATGGATATGACATGGGTACCCACTGTTGCTTTTGCCGGGTGCTGAGGAAAGTTTGAAGAGGGTTTATTGGCAACTGTGTTAACATTCTTCAAATGCTGCACTTTACAGTGTTAGCAAGTATGACCCACTAAATGATTCAGACATCAGATACATTTTATCCACAATGTTCACACCATATATCAGCAGGTTTAAAAAGTGCTTAATCTATGACTCAACTTAAATTGTAAACTATTCATAGTAACCCAGTAGTCCCCTGATTCAATTAAGTTCCAACAATGAAATTTTGTTGGCTCAATCAGAAGACCTAATCCAATGTGGCCAGGAAATAAAAATGACCAGTTTTCCCACTTCTTAGTGGACACACACGTTTTCTGCCAATTTTCCAATAGGGAAGGCCCATGATCTTTGAAAATCAGTATTTAAAATTGTGTTTTTAACAAGGATGGAAACACAGCTTGGTGGAAGTGTTATCAAATACATAACTATTTCAGTTACCAAAAACATTTCCTTTTATATTTCTTGGCCATACATTTGCCCCCCTAACAAAAAATTTATATATATATATATATATATATATATATATGTGTGTGTGTTTAAAATTTAAGATATGACTACAGATACAATATGAATAAAAAAGACAAACGAAAAACTTAGTTGAGGCATTTTATCAGCTAAGATAAGTTTATCTTTTGTCTTTATTATATATATATATATATATATATATATATATATATATATATATATATATATTCTGTTTATATGTTATTTTTATAGATACAAATATTTAAGTAAATGCTCTGCTTGTAATAAACATTATTATTTACATTTACCAGTCTGAATGTCAAAGAAATTTCATAGAAAATAGGTGTCCTCTGACAGGAACTGAAACTGTATCCTACACAGTATCGATGATATATGATGTAATTTGTTTACATTAAAATACGCTTTAGCAGATATGAACATTTGACAGAAATCATGGGAAATTTGCTGTTTAAAAACAGTAATTTAACCTTGTTAACCAGACACTTCCCCTGTAGCTAAATAGTATAGCATATCAGACTATATGACAGTTCCGCATAGGATACAGGTTTGACTCCTATTGGAGGACATATTTTCCATGAAATTTCTTGGATATTCAGGCTGGTAAATGATGTTAATACTGTTTATTCTAAACAGAGCAATTACTTAAATATTTTTATGTATAAAAATAATGTATAAACAGAAAATATATCAAAATAATTGTCGGACTTAGTCCATTTCATAAGATATATTAGTTTTCTGGAAGAGTTAAGAAAGAAAAAAGAAAGCAATAAATCTTTCCATACAAAATTTGGAGTTTCCATTCATTTTTCTTGGGAAGAGAATTATATAAATTTTACTCAATCTCCTTAAAGAATCCAAGATTCCAAATTTAAGAAAAAGGCTAAGAATCCCTGATCTGTTTTTGGAAGCAAAAATACCTTACACTTTAAAAGCCGACAATAATTGGATTCAAAACAGAAGTTAAAAAAAAAAAAAAAGAAGAAAAAAATACATTCAAATGGAGGTCATTTTGAACTTGTAATGCAATATTTGTCTCATTTCTTCTGAAACATTGACAAACAAATTTTTAAGACTATCTTATATAGAATAAAAAATAATTTCTTGCAAATAAATGATTTTTCTTGCAAGAATATTGCATAAAAGAAAAAGTCAGAATAATAAAAGGAAACAAAGAAATGAAATCACTAAACACAAAAAAATGAGTTGGTTTACAATTATGCAGGTATAAATTCGGAAGCTTAATCCTTCCTTACAGAGAAGAAAGAATATAAAATGATTACTGACAAATAAAACAATTTTTTCTTCTAAGTGTAACGGCACTAATTCATCTGAACTGTGAAATGTCTGCTTTTAACTTTAAATTAATTTCTTTACTCCTACAATTTTTTGCCAAGGAAAAGGAAATGCTGCCAGCACCAATAAATTCAGATTGGATATAAGACTTACTAAAACTAACAAAAAATAAATATCAAAATTATTGCGTTTCTCAACATGCATCGCAATGACATTTCCACTTTCTCTTTGCTTCAAGATAGGCTGATTAAAAAAAAATCATAAAATTTATTAGAACCCAACTGATTTCGTTTGAGTCTGACTTCATTTCTTTTTCCTGGTTATTTTATTCCATAATGTCATCTTATTCACTCTTTAATCAAAATATTATTGGTTAAATTAGTGAGAAATGAAAAACGTTAATCATGCATTAGTTTTGTTGAAAAGAAAGTTTATGCACAAGATTAAACTAAGGGACGTAACTCTTAATTAAATTCAGTTACATAAAATATTTTTGTGATGCTTGCAAAAAATAACCTAAAGTAGCATAAATTTTATAATTTCACTAATTATGATGTCATTTTTTAAACATTATCTCTTTTTGCATCACCCTTATATATATATATATATATATATATATATATATATATATATATAGGGGAAAATGTATGAAAAAGTGTAAAAAGTTCTCTTGTGATGTATTTTGGCTTTAAGTCATCTTTAGACTAAAATTTAATCAGGTGAAGTCCTGAAGGATGAAATGCACCACAAGAAAATTTTTTGTTCTTGGTCTGTGTGTGTGTGTGTGTGTGTGTGTGTGTATATATATATATATATATATAATAGTCCTCTGTGGGAATTTTCAAGATACTTGCCTAGATAAAGCCCCACAGAGGACAAACACGTCTGCAAAGATAAGTTTTCCTTTTTTCCTTATTCATATTCTTTTACAAATATATGATATATATATATATATATATATATATATATATATATATATGTGTGTGTGTGTGTGTAGATGGAGAAATTCTTAAAATAAGATTTTCCCCCAAATCAAAGGTTTCATGAATTGTCATATGTGTTCTTTAAAATCAATTGTGTTTAAATATTTTTTAAAATTTATGAATCTCACAACAAATAGTCATCATCATGAGTACAGTTAGTATTTTAATTTTAGAAATTTCACTAGAGAAATGACTTATTACAGCCATTACGAAGTAAATTGATTCTTCTATTAAAATTAGTCAAGTCACAACCATTTAATAAGCGCCATTAGAGTCAGTAATAAAACTGCATAACCAATATATATATATTTCACACAAAGTACTATGACCATAATTTATTTAATATTACAAATATTATTACAGTAATTGTTGTTGTATATGAAAGTTAATTGTTATTATTTTAGCATTATAATCTAATGTCTTGAGTCTATCAATATTTTAAAAAAATTAAATAATTTATCATTACTGTTGTCATCCATCTTTATAGCACAATGTCATTTGATTCTTGCAAGAACTCTGATTCTTATAAAAGCCGTTTTATGTATTTGGCATTTATAACTGTAAACTTATTTGCTGATTTAAACACCAACATTGCTTTTGCATAAATTAAAAAAAAAATAAAATGAAAAAAAAAAATTTTTGTTCATTCTTCTCTGTAACATGAATATTTAAGCAGGGAGTGTTTTTTCTTTCGTTTCTTTCATTTCTTTTCATTTTTTTTCATTCTCAAAAGGAAGTTGACATTTTCTTCTTCTTTTTAAAGTCACAGTTTTTTTCCTTTTGAACATTCCAAAGAAAAAAAAAACAAAAATAAAATGCATTGAAGCTAGGAAGTATTTCTTTTTGATTGGCTCAAATCCTCCATTGTTCCTGTAACACAAATTCAAACACCAGTCATATGTATATATTACATGTACACATTAAATGTGTATTGAGAGAGATGTGTGTGCATATATATATATATATATATATATATATATATATATATATATATATATATATATATATAGGTGGTGATGTTTTTTCAAGTAGTGTCCTCTTAATTTGCCAAAAACTGTTCAGAATCATCAAAAAGAGGTACAAAAAGTTGGTTCAAGAAACGGAACAGCAGCAGCAGCAGCAAGTTGTTTAGAGTTTTTTTTTCTTCTTTTTTTTCAGAAATAGAAATTGCAAAAACACAAACAATAAAAACAAAAAAAAAAGTTTGATTGAAGTTAGAATTTAACAGTTGTTCACTTTGTCCGTAGCGGTGGTGCACCAACCGAATCATGACCAAGATAGCTACTAGCCTCAACCCCTTCTTTACAACCTGGCCATAAAATGTGCTAAATGTCGAGATAGTTGAATCTTCAGTGGGTCAATTCCTAATAAACAGAGCATTCATATTTGATGACACCCAATTTGACAGAAGACAAATAATTAAAAATTGTCAATAAAAAAAAAAAAAATTACAAGAAAAACAAACTAAAAATCCAACCATGTACAAAAATAAGTTTGAGTGTTTGTAATTTTTTCCAATTTTTTTCTTCAATATCTGCACATGTCCACATATTATTATATGAGTGAACTATAACACAAATGTGTGTACGTGTGTCTTTGGCAGCAAGCACCTATGAGAAAAACAAATATATATATATATATATATATATATATATATATATATATATATATATATATAAAAATAAAGGTTAAAATCATTATCATCATTATTATTATTATTGCCAAAATTCTAACATGCAAAATGTGCTTACAATTAGAAGCTGTTGAATGTTAAGTTAATGGACAAGTTAATAAAGACTGCTCAAAAATACTGTTTAAGTTTTATGAGTGAATTTTTAAGCAGATTTAATTTCTGGAGAAATTTCTCGAAATTTTTAGCTTGTAATTCTTTTTCTTCCTTTTTAATTAGGCTTAAAGGAGTCATGTCACTTGTAAGTAGGTACGGCACTACAAAATGAAAAGTTGGGAGGCTAAATCAGATATTAAAAGTGTGTATGTCTTATAGAGTAGTTTCACAGTGGAGGCTTGTATTTCACTAAGTCGGTCCTAAATAGGTTTGACGTACAAAACGTTAGGAACTCGATATAATAGTTAATGACATAGCAATGTAGTTGTGGTGGCTGATACTTTAATATCCGACTAACGGTCGTCCGGCATCGACTGACTGACCAACTTCCTGAGCGACTCCGTTATTATTACTACTACTCGTTATAGGTGGGAGAGTCTATTAACGATAGAATAGGTGTGTTCCAGTATAACAGTATGGGGAGGTAATTCAGATGTTAAGTTTTAAAAATCCCGATTATATATATAAATATATATATATATATATATATATATATATATATATATATATATTATATATTATCCTATGGTAAACTTCTTTTGTTTTGATTTTAAATACACACATATTTTTTGGAATGAGTGACTTTTTCCACAAGAAGCTAATTTTTTATCTTTAAAAAGAAGAAAGAATATTTTTTAAAATTTATTTTGAAAATTAATGGCAGTAATGGTTTTAGACAAATGATACAGCTCAGCTTAATAGCATTGACATAGATTGAAATGAAGGGGACACATTTAGTCTTCTGTTACGGCAGAAAGGTAGAGGCCTGGAACCCTCCCAACAACACTTCTTATAGCGCCGTAGTTAATGAGCAGAGTTAACGAGTTCGAATACGTCTGATAAACCATTCAGACAGGAGGAGACAGAAATGAATTAAATCATATCAGCTTCAGACGTAATAAAAAATAAACAGTGATTGATTGATTGACTGATTCATTTTCTACGGCTTATCAACCCATTACAGGTTATTTAAAGCCAGAAAATATTTTTAGAGTAAGAATTTTTTTTTTTTGGTGGGTGGGGAGGAGATAATAATGATTTTGTGATACAGTTTTACTAATTAACCCATAGCTGGGGGGAGAAGTGGATTCATACCTTTCCCAAGGGTATTTTGCTCGTAAGTGAATATAACGAACCTAACTGGAATTGGAACTCAGCTCTCCAAAACATAAACAGTGGAAATGTGATAAAATCTATCACATAATTACAGATATCAGCCAGGAAAAAGAAAGTGAATAAAACTTGCTCGTGTGTAAGAACACCCATAACACAGTAGACAGAGGGCACACAGCCCAATTTGCAGTCCTTACCAATTCACTCAAAATTTAATTAGGTCAAATCATTAATCACTTATTAATTATCAACCAGAGAAAGCATCTTTATCAGTGATGAGTAAGCTGTGTGTCTTTACTACGTTTTGGCGGTGGTGGAGGTGGTCGGCCTTTCTTAAGACTCGAGCCATCACCCGGATTTGCAAGGCCCTCAAGGAAATCTGGAGGGGGAGGAGGCAGTTCCTCAATGGTCATGACTGATTCGTGGTTACCGTTATCGTTCAAAGCTTCTGGCTTGCCACTGGCGGCATTAACTGTCCTTAGTGCTTTTACATTGTCTGTTGAAAGTTTGGTACTCTCGCTTCGCTTGGGAGGTGGGGGTGGTGGCTTTTTGCCATCTGAGTGAGTACGCTGATGTGTAGGATGTGTGGCAGCACAGTTGGCTGGTGCTCGGTTACCGTGTTGGGTCTCCAGAGCCAGGGCTTTGGCAAGACCCTGTCGTGATTGTTGATACTGAGAATTATTGATTTGGGCCTGGGCTTGAGCCTTGGCTGCCTGCTCCACAGATCGGATAGCATGTTCACGGAGTGCCTGACTTGGTTTGGCAGCAGTAGGAGGCCCCACTTGAGGCTTTGGTTTTAACGACCTCTTGGATAGCTCTTCTAAGAAAGGCAACGACGATTGGGAATTGGGGGAGAGCGCCTCAGTTTTCAAAGGGGGGTCTTTGTTGTTCACATTAATGGACAGCGGTGTGCCGTTTGTATCAGACAGTGCCGTTTTCTTTGTGTGAGCCAACAAGCTGATGGGTGGTGGACGTACAGGCACCTGACCTGGCATTGGTGGTGCACAACTAGGCATCGGGGGAGGTACTGGTGAGTTACCAGGAGGAGGCTGTGGAATCTTGTTAGGTTTCACAGCAGGAGGGGGAGGGGGTGGCCCCATTTTCACAGTAGGCTGTGGTGGGGGTGGAGGCGCTACAGGAGGTGGTCCCATTGGTGCAATGTGCAACAAGGGCATCTGAGGGGGCATTGGGGGCATTGAAGGACTTTGGGTTGGGGTGCTTGGTTGAGGGGGAGTAAGAGGCATCTTTGTTGTAGATGCTGTCGTTGCGGATGAGGGGTATGCAGGCAATGCAGAGGCCTGAGGATTTGTGGTGCTGACCGGTGGGCGACCAGAGATCGCATTTGCAGAAGCTGATTCAGTCGGTATTCCTGGCATCGGAGGAGGCACAGGAGACGTATTCGGTGCAGAACCACGCACAATAGAACTTGGTGCGTAATCAGAAGCAGGTGCAGTTGGAACTGGCACACAGACTGGTTCTTTCTTTTGGGGGAGAGTTGCGTAATCAGAAGATGAGACAGGACCTGAAATATGAATTGGTGTACGACCAGGGAGAGTCCCGTAATCAGATGAAGAAGAAATGGGCCCAGAAATAGACACTGGACCCCGTCCAAGAGTGCTGGTAACACTTTCTGAAGAAGAGACCGGCATATTCTGCGACATTGGTGCTGAAATGCACAGCGGTGCCCGTCCCATTGTACTAGCAGCGGATTCAGAATCTGCACGTACTAACATCTTCCGACCTGCAGCAACAGAGGTCTGACCAGCAGGACTCTGAGCTGAGTGGGTGCCATGAGAATTAAGCTGATTGAGCTTCTGGTGCTGGATTGGGGGTGTGGGAGGGGGCACTGAAGGTGGGCCTTGAACTGGCTTTGTAGCAACAGGGGGTGGGGTCAGAGGTGGGCCGTTCATTTTCTTCATGTAAATTTCTTCTCTTTGAAATGGGGGAGAAGGCGGGACCTGCCCAACGTGCTTCCCGACCAGTGGAGGGACCTGCCCAACTGGCTTTTGTGGAGGACTCTGTTGATTAGAGGTTGCAGCCTGTGCCATACTTGAATAATGAGACAACATACGAGGATCTGGTTTATTGTTGCTGTTGCAATTGCCTTCCGATGGTTTCCGCTCGTGCTTATGTACCTCTCTTTTTTCGTCGTGGATGGCTGGAGCAGACTTGCGTCTTTCCATTGGTTTTTCCAGATGGCCGTAAGGCGACGTCGGCTTCTTTTCTTCCATTATACTTTCATACAATACCTGAGCACGGTCTTCCATGGCCATCTGTACCATCTCTGAAATTTGCCTCGTGGTTCCAGTGGTCACGGGCAATTTCGGCTTCATCTTGCCCCGTAATGACGTTCCACTAACAGTCTTGTTTTCCCCACTTGAGTTAGACTCTTCGCTTGAGTCGGTGGAAGCACTTGTGATAGAATCCCGGTGTTTCATGGGAACAAGTTCTTCCCCAGCATCTGCATTAATGATACAGTGAGTGTTGCTGAAGGAAACTCGTTTCACAGGAGCCTTCTGTGGAGAATCGATAATGATGGGACCTGATATGGAGGATTTTCGTGGTTGCATTGAGGTCACCTCGATCACCATGTCATCAGGGTTATCACAGTCTGTAGTACTGCTTAGTGTACGGTTACGGGACAGGGTGGCGTTTTTCATGGTAACAAGAGATAGGCGCGAACTCAGTTCAGGGGGAATAGACATCCGGCTATCTTGAAGGTTGGCAGTCTTTAATGGTAATCGTTCGTAATGACCACTGCTATGGTTTGTAATAGTGTTGTTGCGAGAATCCCAAGTTGAAATATCATTCAGAAGTCGTTCATAGTTTGTTAAAAGCTGCTTACCATACTAAAATAGATGACAAAAGAAAAGAAAAACAAATAATAAAGAAGAATTAGACATTTCATTTAAAACAAAAATTACAAGCAAATCACGAATATTTTTCTCATGTCAACATAAAAAGAAAAATTTCTCTTAATTTTAAAAGATTTACTATTTATATTATAAAAAAAATCATAAAAATACAGAAGTGTATTATCAAAGGAAAAATGTCTTTTATAGAGTCATTGAAGGTTAGTTATTTTTTTTGAGATAATAATGGTTTATTGATACAAGTCTTACTAATTAACCCACAGCTAAGGGGAGAAGAGGCAGATTCATACCTCATCAAAATTTGATAAACAAACAAGAAATTATAATGTGGATATAAAGTGGGGGATCAATTCTATACTACAATGAGTATATAAACTGATTCCTCACTTTGTGGCGATAGTAGTTTCTATACATTCATATTCTGGAGAATGTAAATAAATCTAAAAGACATGCCTGTGTAGCTAATCAGTATTTCATTGATTGATTGATTCGTTTTCTACGGCTTATCAACAAACATGAAATTATAATGTGGATATAAAGTGGGGGACCAATTCTATATTAAAATCAATATATAAAATGATCCCTCACTTTGTGTCCAATGTAGTTTCTATACATTTCTATCCCAGAGAATGTAAATAAATCTAAAAGGCATGCCTATGTAGCTAATCAGTATTTCATTGTTTGATTCATTTTCTACAGCTTATCAACCCTTTGCAGGTTATTTAAGGCCAGGAAATATTTTTAGATTGTAAGAATATTTTCAAGATACTAATTAGTTTTACAGATACGTTATACTAATTAACTCATAGTTGGGGGGAGAAGAGGTGGTTTCATAATGTTATTTCCCTGCTGTATGCAATGTTTCTGGAGCTAATAAAAGAATCACCAGAATTCTTTAACCTTCATACCCTTCAAAAAGACAGTACATCAAAAGGACAGTTTTTTCCCTTGACACTCATATTATTTTAACTACCTTCACTCCTCAGTAATGTTTGTTTTAAAAAGTGATGATTAGAATTTTAATAAAAATCTAAACATGTGAAAGTGAATTTATACATTTTCTTTGTTCTTGTGAATTGACAACAAAAATAATAAACACGATTAGAATGTTTAGTTTACACTATTTATTTTGGCTTGGATTTAGTCACTTTCGCACCACCCTAAGGTTGCCTCACAGTGTCTTTTCTATAAATACTTTCATGGTAATTGTTCAGATGAGCTCTTCAATATGTACCTAGACTTTATGAATTTAAGCACAGTACTAGACTGGCATCAAGATCTTAACAATTTACAGTTTAAGCTGGTTAGATGTAACTGTAAATTCCAGACTAACAGTTTCTTTTCTTGCACTTCTCAATTGTAGAACTCCCTTCCAGCTTCATGCTTTTCAGCCAACTTTAATCTTAAAAATTTAAATGCAATGTCAATCGCTATCTACTGTCCTCCTAATTACTCTTTCTGGTCCCACTCATTAGTAATGTTTCGGTTTCTAATTCTTCCACACTCATTAACCCCTTGTGTCTTAGTGGCTTTACTGCCTTGCATGGAGTGAAATAGATTACAAAAAAGAAAATATAGTTTATTGTAATGGCTGGCAATACATCAACTAATTGCTAATTGATTCAAACTTTATAAAATAGTAAATAAGGACTGGTTTACATATTGAGTAAATGTTTATAAATTTATGAATAAAAATGTTTTTCTTTGAAACAAAGAAAGAAAATACGTACTTTAGCAATGCGTATTCCCATAATCCATAGGTCAATAGTTGATTTGTTTTCGGCACAGAGGTACCGGATATATTTGGAGGTTTTCTTTTGAATTTGAGGATGCTGAAAAATAAGAAAAATTCAATGTTAAATCAATATTAAGTATTTATTTACATATATGTGACCATTTTGGTTTGGTTGTTTAACAGTATATAAACACCTCTACAGGTTATTTAATGCTGAAAACTAAATATTTTGTACACAATTTTATTTATTTATATATATATGTTTTAGATAATAATAGCTTTAGTGATATGTCTTACTAATTAACCCATAGCTGGGGGAGAAGAGGTGGATTCATACCTTTTTCAAGGGTATTTGTACATAAGTGAATATAACTTATTTTCTTTGCTAGGGGAATAAATACTTAACACCAGGTGGATAATAGAAGAAAGGTTTATTGTACACAACCAGTACAATATGAAATACGGTACAGTTATACACACAAGTCAATCTAGTAGTGAGTGCCACTAATTGGAAGGTCGGATAAGAACTTTGTTGTCTTTCTCTCTCTCACTCTTCCTCAAGTCTCAAATGGACAGTTGACTTTATAGGTACTTACTACCTATAATGTAATCATTCATGGGGGTGACTGGTTATTCCATTACATCAATAACAAAACAAATTGGAACTTGGCTCTCTGATTAACAATTCCAAGCCATTATCCATTACACCACCTGCACATCCAAGCTTACAGCAGCTGGTATTCCCAAGTGGTCGCCCATCTAGGTACTGACCAGGCTCAACGTTGCTTAATCAGTGATCTAAACTGTTCAACTGTTGATCTCTCTGCCTTGAGCATAGAGGAACCCGAACGAGGCTTTGCCGAAGGGAAAAGTTTTGTCCAAGCCAACGGGCTCAGAGAACCTACAGTAAAATCAGCCTTGTGCCACATACATCCATTGTTGGAGGGAGGGGGCTATTAAATATTATCGGTGATCATACAGGAACTGGTGTTTCAATGTGATGTGGCTGTAAGTTGACCATATTAATCTTTGAATATAAATCAAATTGATTACATATTAATAAACTGTCCAGTTCACACACCTTCCCTGTCTTTTGAACAGGAGCAGAAGTTTATCCCTCATTTCTAGCTTAGTATTGGGTTTTTGATTCCTTCTAAAGTTTTCTCATTTTCTTTCATTTACACAGATTAAAGCATAACCCCTTGCATGGGATGATTAAAAAAACATAATATGCTAGCAGGAATTTAGCCTTTCCTAACCTTTTATTTGAACTAGTGTGGGATATGAATATCTTGATTATGTCATTATTTTCTCCTTAAGTTACATGTGATATCAATTTTAGTTGTTGGTAGCTATAAGGTAAGGTAGTTTCTGTTATTTGGTACAGTTTTTTGTGATTCTGTAGCGCCAGTCCACAAGTTTCAAAGAAGGATGGACATGCTTCTTGTCAAACAATTTTAACCATTGATCTTGTATACCTAACAGTTTAGATTTCTGAACAGGTTTGATGCCATACATGATATCCATATGAATATCTCGATCTGACAAGGCTATTTAAGAACAAACTTGAATTTTTTAACCATTGTAGTTTTGTTATTTGGTACAATTTTTTTGTGATTCTGTAGCGCCAGTCCACAAGTTTCAAAGAGGATGGCACACATGCTTCACTTGTTTCAAACAATTTTAACCATTTCTTGTATACAGCTAACAGGATATTTCTGAACAGGTTTGATGCCATACATGATATCCATATGAATATCTCGATCTGACAAGGCTATTTAAGAACATGACTTGAATTTTGAGCTATAAGGTAAGGTAGTTTCTATTATTTGGTACAGTTTTTTGTGATTCTGTAGCACCAGTCCACAAGTTTCAAAGAAGGATGGCCTTTACCAAGGCACACATGCTTCACTTGCTCAAACAATTTTTAACCATTGATCTTGTATACAGCTAACAGTTTAGATATTTCTGAACAGGTTTGATGCCATACATGATATCCATATGAATATCTCGATCTGACAAGGCTATTTAAGAACATGACTTGAATTTTGAGCTATAAGGTAAGGTAGTTTCTGTTATTTGGTACAGTTTTTTGTGATTCTGTAGCACCAGTCCACAAGTTTCAAAGAAGGATGGCCTTTACCAAGGCACACATGCTTCACTTGCTCAAACAATTTTTAACCATTGATCTTGTATACAGCTAACAGTTTAGATATTTCTGAACAGGTTTGATGCCATACATGATATCCATATGAATATCTCGATCTGACAAGGCTATTTAAGAACATGACTTGAACTTTTCAACTTTTTGGCTTTGTAACAATTTGTAGTTGGGTGAAACTATCCCTAACACAGCCTATTTCACTTCCAATATCCTTATTTCTTATACTAAATTTATTAGGACTGATTCACACACTGAGTTATTTTAAGTGCTTCAAGTGTTTCCTTCCTAGCCTTTTATCTGAAGTGGTGTTGAATGTCAACATCGTGATTATCTCCTTATTTTCTCTTCAAGTTACATGTACTATCCATTTTAGTTGTTGCTACTGTTGATAATACACAACTGTAGTTTCTGTTACTTGGTACAGTTCTTTGTGAAACTGTAACATCAGTCCACAATGTTCAAAGATGGATGATCTTTGCCAGGACCCTCAGGCTTCACCCACCGCCTCAAAGCCTTTTTTCACCATTGATCTGAGAAAGCAATTGCATCCAGCTAACAGTTTAGATATTTCTGAAAGGATTTGGCGCCATTCATGGCATCCATATGAAAGTCTCGATTTGATGAGGCGATAACAGATACTGGGCTTGAGAAACCTGTTTTCCTGAAACATTGTTTTAAGAGAAAGATTTTATAAATTTCAACCGATAGCAGTACTGACTGCTCGGTCAATGAATGCCGTCTGTTTCCTTATAAGGAAACGGCTAATGTTACCATTGCCATTAGGATTCAGTGTAACCATTTAGAACAGTTGTCTTATTATCTTTTATCGCTCTTTCCAGAACTGGGGAGGATTTTTTTCCTAATGTTTTATATTAAGTGGTGTGGAATATCAACATCTTGATTATATCATTATTTTCTCTTCGCCTTAGATGTGCTATCCATTTTAGTTGTTGCTGCTGTTGGTAGTCTTCAGTTGATGTGGTTTCTGTTATTTGATACAGTTCTTTGTTTGTGAAACTGTAGCATCAGTCCATGATGTTTAAAGATGGATGATCTTTGCCAGGACCCTCAGGCTTCACCCACCGCTCAAAGCCTTTTTTCACCATTGATCTGAGAAAGCGATTGCATCCAGCTAACAGTTTAGATATTTCTGAAAGGATTTGGCACCATTCATGGCATCCATATGAAAGTCTCGATCGAATGAAGCTATTTAAGAACATGACCTGAATTTTTAGGTTAATGTTTTGGTTTTGTAGCAATTTGCGGTGTTGGGTGAAACTATCCCTAGCATAGCCTATTTCATTTCCAATTTCCTTATCTCCTATACTAAATTTATTAGCACTAATTCACACACTGAGTTACTTCAAGTGTTACATTATTATCATATCCTTCATATATGTCAATCATTGAGGGAATATAAGAGCAGAAAAAACAGACAAACTCCTCCATGATGATCTCTTAGTATTGGCTCTCAAGAGTTCCAACATTGTCATGTCTGTCCAATCTTTGATGTTGTCTGACCAGCTTTTACACTGCTGCCATAGCTTGCATTGCCTTCAACAATGACTTGTATGATGGTCAAGCAGAGTCTGTTTTACAATGTGATGTGGCTAAACGATGCCATCTTCTGGCACTTAATAGTTGCAAGGAGAAATTCCAGTTGACCCACAAGACTTTTGAGCTCACTCTGTACATAGACATTAGTTTTATGCTCTTAGTAAGTATTTAGTATTTACTTATCCCACATCTTGAATTTAGACACATATTAACTTACTAACAAATGTACTAACTAGGTAACATTTAAAAATTTTGTAGATTTTTTAAATTAGGTAACATTTAAAAATGTTGTTGATTATTATTTAAATTAGGTAACATTTAAAAATGTTGTTGATCATGTTTTAAATTAGGTAACATTTAAAAACGTTGTTGATTATTTTTTGAATTAGGTAACATTTAAAAATTTTGTTGATTATTTTTTGAATTAGGTAACGTTTAAAAATTTTATTCTTTATTTTTTAACTTAGGTATTATTTAAAAATTTTCTTTATTTTTAAATTAGGTATCATTTAAAAGTTTTGTTTATTCATGATAATTTTCTCCATAAATTTATCCCTGAAGTCTTCATTCATGCAATAATATTGCTTAATATTTTGGTTCTATTTTAGAAATATTTAAAGATGATTAAAAAAAAAAAAAGAAAATCCATTAAAATATTTGTCATTTCCAAAATACATGCATAAATAAATTAAATATTTAAAAAGTCTTCTGTATTTAATTCATATCACTCTGTTTATTTTAATATTTACTAGTTTTAACCTGTAAAAATTCAATAATTTTCTTATTTTAATATTCTGATGAAACTTAATTCTTAAGTTAATGATTGGGTAAACTCATGGCAAGTTCTATGACAATAACATATCCATAGAAATTCCCTTATTGCATCATTAAATATTTGATCTTAACAACTTTAATAACAAAATATTGTAATAACAATCAATAAATATGAATGCTGGTCGTTATTTGGAAAAGCTAGGTATAAATTGAAAGGATTTGAAATTGACAAAAGATAAAAGTTATCTCCCTTTAATTTTCTATGTATGGATTTTTCAGTGAAATGAACCAAACGATAAAGTGAGGATTTGATTTGATATTTTTGGCAAAGCCAGTTTTTTGACAAATGACATTCACTGTTATGAACCAGACCAGCTTATCATGAAGAAAACAAAATTATATTAAAATAAGCTGATATAGCAAAATTTAAAGTTGTACATGAAGTAGATAGGTTCACCTATTGCCCAGTTCACGGTCTTTTGAACAGGATTAGGGGTTTCCTGCTTAGGATTGGGTTTTCAGTCCCTTCTAAAGTCTTCTCATTCTCTTTTACAGCCAAAAAGTTGAATGATGAAGAAGCTGACTGGGTCGATCCATTGGCCTGATAATACAAGCCACAAGATTAGCTGGCTGGTCTTCATACCAGGCAATCAGATTGTGTCTCGCATTTCTTACACATCTGGGCCTTTCAATAGCAGTTTCTATGATAGTTTGCTATATTCTGTGATTTTATATTAATTTTTTTGTGTTCCATGTGAGGGCTTGTGAAAAGGACCCTTTTTCTTAGCATTGAAACTCCAAATGAGGCTCCTTCTTCAAAGGGTTAAAACTTAAAAAAAATGCAAAAAATTTAGAAAATTAAAAAATAAAAAATGCATTAATGATGTAAGCACAATTTCAAACTTGACATTTGTAAATAACAGCTAGACCAACAACTCTAAAATGTTAGGGAAAAATTTTACACTGCTTTAATATTACAAACAGGATGTCTTTCTAAAATGATAATTAACAAAAAAAATTTAATTTTTTTATTCTAACAAATGTGGCTTGGGGAAAGTCTGATAAATGCTAATCTACAAAAATTTTTCCAAGAAAAGATTTTCCCTATTTTTTACGAGTGGACTATTTTATTTAAGCATTGCCAAAGTGAAAAAGGTAGAATGTCCTTACTTTTAGGGCAAAACAATAATCAGTTGGGGCGTGGTATTTTTTCTTCCATCCAATACCGTGATAAACATCTACATAATCAAATTGCACGAGACACGTTAAATCCTTGGAGGCCTGAAATGATATAAAAGCAAATTCATTACCATTTTCTAAAAATTTTGTTTTTGTTTCGTGTATATGTGTTCATGTATATAAAAATATAAAAATATATACATATAAAAAACAAGACAAAAAAAAAAAACACTGATTTTGGTGGGCTGTTTTAAAATACGAGGCCCAATGGTTCTCTCTATCTATCTATATATATATATATATATATATAAAAAGAATAAACAAACAAACAGGCATGTAAAAAATACTTTCTGGCCATCGGATGCAATAAGGTAATTTGATTTATGGTCTCCACTTATCCTCAGAGATCCCAACACATTTTTCCTTACATACACTTTTGTCTTTCATTCTAACTTGAGGAAGCCAAATGCAGCAGATGTTCTTTTGGTGAAACTTTATCTCATTATCTTCAATATATATATATATATATATATATATATTTATACATTATTTTTTTGTGGATACATTTATTTGAGTAAATACTCGGTTCTTTTAATTAAACAGTTTTAATTACATTTACTGGCTTAAATGTTCAAGAAATTTTGTAGAAAATATGCATCCACCAACAAGAATCGAATCCTATACGAAACCTCCATTAAGCCTGGTGTGCTATGACAGGAATTGAACCTGTATCCTATATGGGACCACCATTAAGGCTGAATGGTCATTGTTTTGGAACATGCAGTCGCAACGCTGAGTTTGAATTTTAAATTTTAAGGTTGTGCGTTTTTGTACAAATATAGTAATAAGAGAATTCTTTTGTACTGGTAGGTTTTCCGTCAATGTGGCATGAACTATATTGTTCAATAATTACAGGAATGTCACACTTATTATCCAAAAGTTGCATGTTGGATCAGTTATTTTAATTTTGATTACAGGTGCAGTTTAATTTATAATTACATGAATCATTCATATAAAACAATAACACATTTCTCATAGCATTTTTTCAGATTACATCTATATTTTCGTTGTCCTCTTATTACCAAGAAGTAAAAAACAAGAACAAATCTATACATAAAACTGTTGAAACCTAACCTGAACAAAATAAACTATGAAATCTCCACAAATATTCTTAAATGCCTATAATTGATAACAAAAACCACTGGTTTATACCAACGGCTTCCAATACTTAATACTTTTTGTTTTCACTCTCGCGTGGTCATGTGTGACGTCATGAGCTGTGGTGTGATTTTCGCTTCCGTGTCTCATATACACAAGTTTATCGTTGCTTGGAAATCTTTTATGCAACAAAAACAGTCTATCATTATTGTTTTGTCCATGTATTGTTTAATATATTGAAATGTAATTGTCATCTTTGATAATGGCTTATGTAAGCCGAAAGCTCAGATAGGATTAAAAAACCTGTATCAATATGGTGTTTTTCTTTCATCGTCCAATGATAATGTTATTAAGCTTATCAGACAATATGAAAGGAATTTACTTAAAATAAATAGACAAAACTTATCTATATTATTTAATGAAACATGCATCAATATATATATATATATATATATATATATATATATATATATATATATCTATGAATGGGTAGGAAAAATCTACTTACACATACATATAAATATTTCTTCAGTGCTCAATGTAAAGAAAACAGAGCTATAAGTATATAATAAATATATAATTTTTGCTTTAAACCTGAAGATTGCAAGCACTATATGAAATTCCCAATTTGTTACAACTACTTTTAAAACAATGAAAGTCTTAATTTGTACAAAGCAAAATAATAACCTAAAATTTGAAGGAGGAATTTACTCTATTACTAGCAGTAATTGCCACAAGTAATACACAGGAGAAACCTCAAGGAATTTAAGTAAAATAATATATGGACACAAAAGAGATCTTTCACAAAACAATAAACTCAATGCATTACTTGCTCATTATAGTGATTTTAAAAATGTTACTTTAATTAAAAAAGAAGGCAATTTACTAAGATGAAAATGTATAGAAAGTGCTTTAATCACTAGATCACAACAGTAAATTTATGTCCAGATTCTTAGATTTCACCTTTCTTGGCTCTCTAATCTTGGGTGGCAACTAACAAGAAAGAAATCTTTGAATTCTAAACTGTCGAGAATGCAATGGGGAAGCCAGTTCACTATTCTTTTCATGGCAATTCACGGATAATAAAGAAAAGGGAGCCATGATTGGCTATATTCTGAAGGAACATGGCTTAGTGATTAGCTATTTCAATAATTAAACGCATAAGGTTTCCTACATGAAATAATGGTGGTGAAGAGAGTACATGCACAAAATAGACCAATTGATTTACAATGCAAGATAACATTTATCACAGGCATTAACAAAAGGGAAGTTTAAAATGAGAGTTTCATTTGTTAGATGTAAATTGTATACACAACAAAATGCTTATCAATGCTTGAGTGAGACCTATTTTGTTGGTGTATTTTATGTGTGAAGCATTCACAGCCCTTTTAACTTCAGCATGGAAAGTTCATGACAGCAGTTCAAAAGAGGAAAAACTTGGAAGAGATAGAGTTACTTTAGGGTTCATGGGATTTTATATTTGGGAGTTGCTGCTGATATGAATTTTATTATAGGGCTGCTACTGTTAGTATGCTTAAGCTCACTACAATAGCATGAAAAAAGAAAAAAAAAACATCCACATCTAAAAAAAAAAAAAATTCCCCGATGAAGTTGTATTTACTTTTTAAAAAGACATAGAACTATTCCTAGACTCATATCATTGAGAGCCCTTTTTTCCAAATTAAAACAGTTATTTATTCATTTTATTTTAGTTTTGGCCTGAAATAAAATAAATATGAACTACAGGTTTTAATTTAAAGTTTGTGTTCAAGCTAAGATAAAATTGAATATTTCAAATGCTGATTTTCATGACAAGCAAACTTTCCAACTTGATGCAAAACATCTCCACAAATATTTAACCTTGTGCCAAACATGGATTTCAACATTTTAGAGGCTCATTTTCTAGGCAGATAACATTTATCCCATGAAAAAAAGAATGGTGCAATACAATCTTGTGAAACTAATATATTAATCCTTGTGCCAAACTTAGATAAGATTAAAAAGTATTAAGAGTCCCATGTACATTTTTATTTATATTTTTCAATTTTATTTATAATTTATTTCCACAAATAAATTCATACTTATTAAATCAAAACTTAATCAAAATAAATTAGATCTTACTTAAGTCATTGAAATTAAATCTTACTTAAATCAAGCTTAATTAATCAAAATTCATTAATCCTTAAGTTAGTCAAAGCTAATTAAATCTTATTTCAAATTCAAATTTAATCAAAACTGATTAATTCTTTATTAAATCAAAATTAATTAAATCTTATTCAAACTCCAAATTTAATCAAAATGAATTAATCCTTAATTAAATCAAAACTAATTAAATCTTATTTAAATTCAAATTTAATTAAAACTGATTAATACTTAAGTTAATCAAAACTAATTAAATCTTATTTAAATCCCAATTTAATCAAAACCGATGAATCCTTAATTAAATCAAAACTAATTAAATCTTATTTAAATCCCAATTTAATCAAAAGTAATTAAATCTTATTTACAATTCAAATTTAATCAAAACTGATTAATCCTTACTTAAATCAAAACTAATTAAATCTTATTTAGATTCAAATTTAATTAAAACTGATTAATCCTTAAGTTAATCAAAAGTAATTAAATCTTATTTAAAATTCAAATTTAATCAAAACTGATTAATCCTTAATTAAATCAAAACTAATTAAATCTTATTTAAATCCCAATTTAATTAAAACTGATTACTCCTTAATTAAATAAAAAATAATTAAATCTTATTTAAATCCCAATTTAATCAAAACTGATTAATTCTTAATTAAATCAAAACTAATTAAATCTTATTTGAATCCCAATTTAATCAAAAGTAATTAAATCTTATTTACAATTCAAATTTAATCAAAACTGATTAATACTTAACTAAATCAATAGTAATTAAATCTTATTTAAATACCAATTTAATCAAAATTGATTAATCCTTAATTAAATCAAAAGTAATTAAATCTTATTTAAATCCCAATTTAATCAAAACTGATTAATCCTTAATTAATTCAAAACTAATTAAATCTTATTTAAATCCAAATTTAATTAAAACTGATTAATCCTTAAGTTAATCAAAACTGATTAATCATTAAGTTAATCAAAACTGACTAAATCTTATTTAAAATCCAAATTTAATCAAAACTGATTAATCCTTAAGTTCATCAAAACTAATTAAATCTTATTTAAAATCCAAATTTAATCAAAACTGATTAAGCCTTAATTAAATCAAAACTAATTAAATCTTAATTAAATCAAAATTAATTAAATCTTAATTAAATCAAAAGTAATTAAATCTTAATTAAATCAAAAGTAATTAAATCTTATTTACAATTCAAATTTAATCAAAACTGATTAATTCTTACAGTATTTACATTAGTCGGACTACTGTCCTCATCTTTGTCGCCATATTTGTCACAACGTTTCGGCCGTTGTAAACTCCGGCCTTCTTCAGGTGGTTGGAATTTTGAACTGAACACTTTATTTCGATCACTGGATTAGCAGGAAATAACTGATATCTGACATCCATCAAATATGGCATGTGGAACTAGAACAGTCTACTCCAGTGATCGAAATAAAGGGTTCAGTTCGAAATTCCAACCACCTGAAGAAGGCCGGAGCGTACAACGACCGAAACGTTGTGACAAATATGGCGACAAAGATGAGGACAATAGTCTGACTAATAGTGTACATAATACTTCATCTCAGAAATATAGACAGATACTGAAAGGCCGAAACGTTGTAATAAATATGGCGACAAAGATGAGGACAATGGTCGGAATAATGTAAATAGTGTACATAATACCTCATCTCAGAAATATAGACTGATTAATTCTTAATTAAATCAGAATTAATTAATAAAAACTTACTTTGCTGAATTTTCCTTTTGGATTGTAATAAAGACCAGATGCACGAAGAACAAAGAAAAATTTCTTCCAAGCTTTCTTTCCGTCCGATTTCAGGTACAATACACTTTCTACTTCAGGCACCTTTACTCCAGAGCCACTAAAGAATTCCTGAAATTATAATAAATAAATAAATAGACAACATTCCAAAAACAAAATACAATAAAAACAAATATTATTTACATTTGGACTCAGAGTATTTTTTGTTATTACTATCACAAAATTTCAGCTGTTGTGCTCTTTGACCTCCTCAAAGTGTCTGTTGATCTGAATAATCAAGGAATTTTGAACTACATTCTTTATTCAATTTATGGGAGTAGTCTCTTCGCATGCTGCTGTCAATATCCTGGTTTATTATTCAGTTATTATGACCCCTGGTTTCACCAAGTTTAATCATATCTGTTCTATCAGGCTTAAGGATTGAACTCACAATTTGGCGACAATAATTGTGAGCTCAATCCTTGGGTTGGGTAGCATGGATATACTTAGTGGAAACACGATGAGAAATAACTGAACAATTAATCAAGATGAAATGTCCTCCATCCCAAAAATTCAATTAGAAAAAAAAAATGATACATTTTACTGGGTTATGGATGTGACATAATAAAATCATTAAAACCAGTTCAAATTTCAGCACTATTGCTCCTGTAAAAGGGAACAACTACTTCTTAATGCACTTTCTCATGGCAAGATATGGAAAAAAATTTTATTTTACTAACTATGAATAAATATGGAGACAGAGAAGAGTGAAATGGCTATATGCTCAGAAAATAGGATTGGTGAAACTTTGTACAAATTTTGGCTCTTTAATCTAGAGAAAGCAGTGGTGATGGTGGTGGGGGTGCTGATAGACCTGTGCAATGGAACAACTAGGAAAAAAATAAATAAATGTGGTGATCATATTGCTGGACAGAGGGCTTTCTAGACTGAAGACAATGGCCAGAACAAAGTGTTCCATTGACAGAATCAACAGCTTCGTATCTGTAACAAGGCGAGGCTTCAATTTGGAGGATATTGACTGTGGTTTAAAACTGAAAGGGATGGGCTTTGTCAGGTCTCCCTGCTGAAGACATGCTATGCATGAATGAATTTTCAACCTAGGTATGTGGGGAGAACTGGTTAGGTGTTCAACTGCATAGCAACCCTACGACCACACCCCCATCATGGGACTGATGATGTAACACTTGCAAGACAGCATTGTCAATATAATGGTCACTAAGTCTATGATCTCACTTAGTAGTGTTTCACCACCAACTAAGTAAGCCTACAGGAGAATGTCTGTTCATGCATTAGTTTCCCCCAGTTCAGACCTTTAGAGCTTGGAAAAGTCATGCCACTTACACGGAGTCAAACTATCCTCATTTCCTCTGTATTCCATTTGTAAAAAAATTATACTCAGACAGCTTTTTCCTCAAGAACTGCTACTTTGTAGAACAGACTCCCACATGGATGCTTCTCTGAACACTACAATATTAACCTCTTCAAGTTGAGGCCCAACCGTTATTTATTCTTATCCTCATAATCTTAATTCATACCATTTTAGCAGTAACCCTCTACACTACAATCTTAACTCCTTTAAGACAAGGGTCAATCATTATCTATCCTTCTTATACTCTTAATCATCACTTCCTACCACTTTTTCTTTCATTCATATCACACACCTCATTTCCCATTAAGCATTTAAACAATAACCCTCTATATTACAATCTTAACCTCTTCAAGTCAATGATCAATCATTATATATCCCCCCCCCACATCCTTATAATCTTCACTTCCTTCCACCTCCACTTTTGTTCATATCACATACCTCATTCACCTCGTCGTTAAACTACATTTGTGTCCTGGGTAAGCAAGGCCTCTGATCAGGAGGTCTTGAGGAGGGTGGGACCACCTCTTAATTGCTAGTGTTCCCAGGTCCATTGTGAACAGGGTGGTAGCACCTGTTAGGGTCCAAGCTATGGGCAAATAGTTAACTATTACCAGCAATACAATTTTGAAGGAAATATATTACCAGAAACAGATTTTTGACAAAACAAAACATTACCAGCAATAAAAATTTTTGTCAGCATTAAATAATCCATTGAGGTTGATATGCCGTAAAACAAAATAAACCAAACAAATCTAAACCAAAGGATATGTATTCTATTCATACGAATCTATCCTAAAAATGTCGGCATTAAATAACCCATTGAGGTTGATATGCCATTAAACAAAATAAACCAAACCAAACCAAATCTCATTCACCATAACAATTTTAACAGTAATCTACCTAGAATGACTAGTACAGTAAGGTTCTCTCTTACTGGTTGTCAAATTAAACGAATGTCACATAACTTGTCCACATGATATTCAATGACAAACTCGGCTCTTTTTGAAGTAAAAAATATTCTCTTTACTTACCTGAAGTAATTTCTCTCTTTGATTTGGGTCCAATGAGACACCTTTTTCAGAGGAGGTTCCTAACAAAAGATACTTCTGAAAAAAAAACATATATCTACATAAATATATATATATATATATATATATATATATATATATATATATATATGTAATAAATTTGGGCATGTAATCCCGACAGTGCTATAAGTTATTGACATTTAGAAAAAGTCCATGAAAATATGTCCCAAAAATTCAAAACTCAGACACATAAAAGTGGAGAATATAAAAAATGTCAAACATTTTTTCTTAAAAGTCACTCATTTTCTTTCTCTTTAGTTTCAAGCAATACCAGCTTGGGAAAAATAATATAAGATCTAATTATTTTAAACACACACAAATGCATACACACACACAACACATTTTTTGTTATCCATCTGATGAAGCTGTTGAAGATGAAATGCATTATCGGATATTATTTTTGGTACATTTTTTCATGAACATTATTTCCAAACATCAATAATATATATATATGTATATATATATATATATATTGTTATATTCTGTACTAATAGGAATATATACTTGAAAAACAAGGTGGATAAAATAAGTAATAAGTTTATTGTAAAAAATCAGTATAATAAGAATAAAGGTAACAGTTATGCACAAGGTCGTCAAAAGTCAATCCAGTAGTGAGTGCTACCATTGGAAGGTCGGTAGTTCTCACGTAAGCCTAAGTCGTACTCAACAGATCCCAGCTAGTCTCCGTAGTCTGTTGACTTACAGATACTTATAGGTAGTTACTACCTATAGTGTAGTCACTCATGGGGGTGACAGGTTAATTCCATTACATCATACACACACACACATATATATATATATATATATATATATATATATATATATATATATATGTCTACAAAGTTTATTTAACTTTCACTACCAAGTATTTCTAGGACATATTTCAAGTTTGAAGCCTCAGCTAAAATTTTAGCAGGGTGTGGGTGCAGCTGTGTACTAGGTGCTCCTGGGAACTGCCTACTTGGATCTCAATGATGACATGTACCAATGAAGCAATCTGATAAATCAGATGCCAAGTTGCTTCCTATTTGAAGTGTTAGACATCAGAAACATTGTCATACAACTAGGACTAAAAATATCAATAAGGATCAAGAACATAATCAAAACCTGATAGTCAAAATGACAAATGGTATCAAGATGGGTAAACGGCTTATCTGAAAACCTGGAAAAAAGAAACTCAATTACTTTAGTGAATTTTTTTTAGATATTAAACATTTTCTGGGATGGACAATAATGCTGTTACAAGATTTGGACAATTTAGCTGTTACACCCGGTATATTGAGCATGACCATTACCTTAAATTAACCCTTGATTGGCACTTTCATGAGCTCTCAAACATAAAGTAATCCTTTAACATATTTTGAGTTTGAACTATCAGCTAAAATTTTAGCAGGGCATGGGTGCAACTGTGTTCTACTAGATGGGAACTGCCTACCAATGGTGACAGGTACCAATGAAGCAATCTGATAATGACTAAATGCAAAGATGCCTCCTAATTTGGAGAGCAAGATATCAGCACTAAAAAATATAAGGAACAAGAACATAATCAAAACCTCATAGTCCAAACTTGGTAGGAAGTTTAACCAAAAGTTAACAGTAAGATGTGTTATGGGGACATGCCCAAGACAATTAAAATACTTTGGTAGTGGGAAAATGGTGAATAACAAAAGAGCCTCTATTGCATCTATCTGAGAATATGTCTCATAATCACTTTTAGAAATTATATACGATTGCTGTTCTATTCTTTTGAAAATGACCACTTTCTTGAATTAACTGTTACTTAGCTCTTCCATTAGATCTGAAATAGCTTCCCAGATCTGAATTTGACAACAAATAGGCAAATACAACATCCAGGTTGTGTGTTATCTCTGGGTACAGCTTGCTATAGAAGTTTTCTGCTGTGGAAACAATGATGACTTTTCAAGCCAGCATATTATTTGACATTAAATACAAGTATGTTGGTTTTTAATGCTGGTCAATTTCAAGCAATTTTGATTGTCAATTCTGGCTGTGGCACTTCATATGATTAAGTCATAGGAAGGTTTGTCAGTTCAATTTATTATTAAGCTTTTACAACTAAGTTGTTTTATGTCAAAATTAAAATTGGTAAACATTTCAATTTTTTTTTTTAATCTAAGTACTTTCGACTTTTTATAATTGTTATCAAGAATTGCATGTTTAGTCTGTTTATGAAAATGTGTTTGGCTGATTTCAGCATTCCTTTGTTGCTGAAATACATGGGTGATATCATTTACAACAGTCAAACTGAATTTTTATGACATTTTTTTTTTTAAATACACACTTCAATATATGATCTTTAAAGGTTGTTAGTGGGGACATTTTCCCACTGTCTATAAAATGCTTTGGTTGCATGTGTCCCAAATAGCCTTTGGAAAGTTCAGAATGGGTGAAGATGAAAAACTGGAACCTCCTAACCAGCTGCTTCAGGGAGGTGGAGCTGAACAGCCCAGGAAGGCAGCCCATATCAAGATTGGGAAACCCTGATTTAAAACTTTTGCTGCCTTGCAGTCATATCCAAACATGGAAAAAGTTAGGGAAATAAATCCAGACAGAGTACCCAGAATGAAGCCCCAAAGGCAGTTGGCTGTCAACACAGACAACTTTCCAGCAACTATTGCAACCAAGCCATCTCCAAATGTAATTCCCTGTATTCCTTTAGATCTTGTTGGTACAGCTGAGAGTGGGGTCATGTAATCTGGACATCGCACAGCATCCATATACTATCACCCAGGCCTGCACCTTTTGAAGGTCACTCGAGTTTCACCACCAAAGGGCTGAATTTTGACTAAATAGAATGCCAGTATCTTGCAAGATAAACGGATGCCTACTTACTTAATATATAATCTCCTATAAGGAAAGATACCCTATTTAATCTTGGCTGCTTCTCTTGTATTACAGCCTATCATATTGAAACAACAGTTCTTGTACAATCACTGAAGTTAAGCAAGGTTGAGCCTTTTCAGTACCTAGATGGGTGACTGCTTGAGAATACCATTTTTTTCATTTTTATTAAAAAAAAACAAAAAAAACTTAAATATTTTTTTGTTGGGGAACAAAAAATGTTTTGGATTGTTCTGTTGATTTATTATTGTTGTTTGGTATACAATTTCTATTGCTTAGAGAAACCATTAATTTATAATACCAAATCTGATTGTGAGAAATTGGTCTATTGTACCATTTTGAATGTTAAGAGAAATCAGTCTTTTGCACAATTTCACCTGCTTATAATAATCACAATCAGTCAACAATAGCATTTCTGCTGCTTCAAAATCATAGTCAATCAATCTTACCATTTCTATTGCTTAGAACAATCATAACATTTCTGCTTCTAGAAAAATCAGAGCAGGCACATCGTACAATTTTTGCGACCTAGAAATCCTTGTCAATCCCACATAACACTCGTTGTTTAGAAATCAATCAGGCAATCATAACATTTCTTCTGCTTTGATAAATCTTAGTCAATCTATGATAGCATTTTTACTATTTAGAAATCCTAGTCAATCTATCATATCATTTTTTCTGCTTAGAAATTCAAGTCCATCAAGCATACCATTTCTATTGTTTGGAAATCCAAGTTAATCCATCATACCATTTTTACTGATTAGAAATTCAAGTCAACCCATTCAAAGCAAACTTACTTCTGGATTTTTGAATAAGTCGTTTTTTTCTGTACGCTCTTCGAATAAAATCTTATTTTTGGAATCTCTTGTCCACATCACCATGTTTTCCACCAACGAGTCATGGTCTTCCAGTATCCTCTCTGCAAAGATAAAACACAACCATCAAATTTAGTTGATAAAATAAACAATGAAAATTTTACTTGCATATTTTAGAAATTAAAAATTAATTTTAAAAAGCAATGATATTTTCCTTCTTTCATGTAAGCCTAACTTTTTCACAAACAGTATTTTTTGAAAAGCAATTATAGTAGCAGGATGTGCACTGTGATATCATGGATATTGGCTTGGAATGAGAACTTGGAGAGCCGAGTTCGAATCCCAGTCAAGTTTGTTTATTCACTTACAGACAAATAACCTTGGGAAAGGTATGAATCCATCTGTTCTCCCCCCAGCTGTGGGATGAAGGGCAGAACAGACTGGGTTCTTTAGCCTTGGTTGCAACCAGTCTATCGCAGAAAAAAATGGCATCCTACTGTGGAAAAAATCTTCTGTCTCGTCAGTCATGTATCAAAAGATATATGATCGTCCAAGTTATATCATGTGTGGCATTTAAGTGACTGACAATCGTTGTAGCAAACATTTAAATATGTAAACATTTAATATAGAAATATGTAAGATTGAATATGTGAAAACCAGTTCAATGCTGTAAACTTGTTTTATTTTGTCCACATGGCACAGTGGATAAAGGCGTTGGTTAGATCCAGTGACAGGACCCAAAGAAGGTGAGTTCAATACCTGGTTAAGGCAGTGGAGAACTTTCAGAGGGAAAATTAGCAGGAGATAACTAATAACTGACATCCATCAAACATGGCACATGGAACTAGAACAGTCTACCCCAGTGATCGAAATAAAGGGTTCAGTTCGAAATTCCAACCACCTGAAGAAGGCCAGAGCATACAACGGCCGAAACGTTGTGACAAATATGGCGAAAAAGATGAGGACAATAGTCCGACTAATGTAAATACTGTTGTTTTATTTTTTATTTACTTGTTGATCTTTGTGTGGAAAAAGGTTGAAACTTTTGTGGGCAACCAGGAACCTCTTATCACCACTGTCAAATGGAGAAAAATGGCATGGTTTTGGACACATTACAAGGCCCGACAGCTTGTGCAAGACCATCATGCAAGGCACCATTGAAGGTGGATGTAGGAGAGACTGGTTGGGCAAGTATGACTATACCAGAATTACTGATGGCCGTTGATAGACTGTATGGAGGAAATTTAGTATAGCTTCTGCACTACTACAATTACAAATGTCAAGGGGGTGATGATGATGATGATGATGATGATGTTTCACTCTTTTCATGTTAGTTAAGATATTTTCTGATCATGGCAACATAAAAGAGCTGTAAAAATCAGGGGTATATTAAATTCTTTTTTACCCATAGACAAACACAAATCAGCCTTTCTAGTCCTGGGTATGACAATAAACTACATCAAGCAGCAAGGCCTTTGATCTTGAAATTAGATGTTTTAAGGAGTGTGGAACCACCTCTTGATTGCTGCTGTTCCCAGGGTGATAGCACCTGTTAGGGTCCCAGCTATGAGTAAATAGTGAACACCCAAACAAAAACACCATGAAAGTATAAAAGAACATTTTTTACACTATTTACATTATTTGGACTATTGTCCTCATTTTGTCACCATATTTATTACAACGTTTCAGCCGTTGTACGCTTCGGCCTTCTTCAGGTGGTTGGAATATCGAACTGAACCTTTTACTTCGCTCACTGGGGTAGACTGTTCTAGTTCCATGTGCCATGTTTAATGGATGTCAGTTATCAGTTATCTCCTGTTAATTCTCCTCTCCAAGTTCTCTACTGCCTTAACCAGGTATTGAACTCACACTCAGAAATATAGACAGATACTGAAGAACATTTTTATAGTAAAAATACCAGCTATATATTTTCATATAAAAAAAATGCCAAAAAAAATTTTCTGGCACAACACAGTGAACCAACTTTCCTGACAGCAGATCTGGTAATTGATTCAATAGAATCCTTCCACATCATGTCAGTGGAGAAAGTATGCCCAAATAGGTGCAAAGAGTTGCTCTCTTGGAGGTTAGCATCAGCCATGCTGATGAAAGGCAGGAAAGGTTTATTATGATTAAATAAAAGCAATTTTTAATTTTAAGTTTCATCTATTTTCTTTGGCTGTACACATTTTTATTTTGCTTACCATAATGTTTTTTTCATTCATTTTTATTTACCATATTTACATTTTATTTTAACATATTTAATATGTGTAATTCTCATTCATTTGTTCATGTATATGTTTTATAATTTTATAAATGTTGAAATTTTTCAAATTATGTTTTTATTCAGTAGAGTTGCCATGGTAATGAATTTTCCTTAGATTTTTTTTCAATTATTTTTAGATAATGCTCACATAAAAGGGAAAGAACGTCAACAAGTTAAGAAAAAATTCCACATCCAAATGGTTTTCACATACAGTGTAACCCAGATATAAGAGAGTTGTCGGGACCAGAGAAGAAGTCTCTTATATCCGGGTTTCTCTTATATCCGGGTTTGGTCTATTTTGTTTAGGTAAGTATGGCTCTAATTTGGGACCAGAGAAAATCTCTCTTATATCCGGGTTACACTGTATTCCATCTTACATACTTTATTCAGATATTTCAAATCAATTATTAAAGGAATCAATGTATATTTGTATTTTCCTATGTGACAATGAAAGAAAATATGCGCAACCTCAATTATTAAGTTCTGCTTTTCTATTTCAATAGAAGAAGCTTTGTTAGCAGAGGAAAGCAAAACAGTTTTTAAACAGATAATTTTGTTTAATTAATAGAGGAAAGATACATTCAATTTAAGATATGGAAAGTTGACATGCATACAAAAAAAAGAAGTGTTAAATATTTAATTCAATTAAAATTACACATTTATTTGCTGTAAAAAATATGAGTAAAAAAATAATTTTTTTATGAATTTAATGCAGTAAAATAATTTAAACAGTTTGTGCATCAAGTTAAAAATATGTATAAAAAATATTAATTTTTTCTATGAATTTAATGCAATGAAATAATTCACACTTTCCTTAGTTTGTACATCAAGTAAAAAAAATATGAGAAAAAAAATTTTTTTTTATCAATTTAATGCAATAAAATAATTCTCACTTTATGTAGTTCATGCATCAAGTAAAAAATATGAATAAAAAAATTAATCATTTTTTTTCTATGAATCTAATGCAATAAAATAATTAGTAAAAAATATGAATGAAAAATAAATATAATACTCCTGGTTTTGTCAGCTTTTTACTCTTTCATAAAATAAAAAAGGCATCAAGTGTTGACTGTTTTGCCTTCTTTCAAATGTCTAATTCTTCTCTCTAACAACTTAACACTACCATCAAAGACTCTTTTATGCATTGTTCTAAATTTGTATCATTTTCTGAAAGTCTTCTAAAGCAAAGATTCTGAATATTTTTGGGACACAGGTTCACAGGGTGGTGAGTAATTTTTTTGGAAGGCAATTGGAATTATTGTGAGAAGGATGTAAAAGCTTTCTGTAGCTGAGAATGGATTCATATTAAGGCTTTAAATGATTAATTCAAAAAATCTATAGATGCATTTAATTTTTTAGATGCTGAGGGGCAGGCATGGAGTCAAGAAGAAACATTTATGAAATACTACTTTAAAGCTATTTCCTTGAGGCTTTTAGATAAGACTGTTGCTGTTCAAACTGGTTGTAGCAGAGCTTCGACTTTAATATCTGATTTGTTAACTCCTTGAGGTCTTCAGAGGTGAAGATCATCTAGTTCTACCATTACAGAACTTTTCACTTTCATGCTTCTTTCAAAATATGGATCATTTTCTGAAAGATGCTTGAAAGTAGTGATTCTGATGTATATACCCCACAGGGGACCAATTTGGGATTTCTGTGAGAAAAGTGAAAAACCTTCTATGGCTGAAAATTGAGTTATATTCAAGGTTCTTGTAAATATCTTTAGTGCAATAATAATAAAAATAATATAAAACTGAGATAATATGTGAAAATTACCTAAATTTTATGTGTTTCTTCAGGTTAGCAGAACTTCTGCCAACAAGCAGTCAATAGGTAACTAGAGCTATAATATTCAATAAATTAAGAAAAGGTTCAGGTGACTTATCTTTGTCTATATTTCTGAGATGAGGTATTATGTAAATTATTTACATTATTTTATAATTTATAATACCCAGAAATTCATATCCAGATGTCCTCAAGGACACAGTGGATAAAGGCGTTGGTTAGTTCCAGTGACAAGATCATCTAGTGAGTTCAATACCCGGTTAAGGCAGTGGAGAACTTTCAGAGGGAAAATTAGCAGGCAATAACTGACATCCATTAAACATGGCACGTGGAACTAGAACATTCTACCCCATTCAGTTTCACATTGAAACACTCACTAGGGCCAGATCTATTGAACATAGATCCCATATTGACGTTATTTCAATTTCATATTTATAATCTCTGCAATAATGACAAAATTATGGTGGACTTTCCTCTTGTGAACGATAAATGAGGGTCAGCATTGGATGGTGCCTTTTGTTTTACACTTATGCATCCTAGCAGGGGCTATTGTGGAGAAAATCAGGCAAGGGAAAGACATATTATATTTGTGTTTTTATAAGCTTGATACTAGCCCAGCCTTCTGGCAGGCGACAAAGCCACACTGACAGATGAAATTTGTTAAAGCATGATTTTAATGCTGTCTCTGCTTCAGAGCTTGACAAAGAAGCTGACAAAATTATATATTTCTCAGAATTAACCTGTAGAAAAAGACAATACATATAAAGGAAAAAACAATCAGCTAAAACTACAGTTAAGAATTTCAAATTTGAAATTTAGAAGTTAGAATTAGCATTTGTTCACTCAGAAAGTGTACTCTTTCAATTTTAGCATCTATCTATATTTTTGAGATAAGGTCTTGTAACTATTTACACTATTTACATTCTTCAGACTATTGTCCTCATCTTTATTGCCATATTCATAACATTCAATCATTGTACACTCCAGTCTTCTTCAGATAATATATGTTGGAATTTCAAACTGAACCCTTTATTTAGTCCACGGGGGTAGATTTTTCTTGTTCCACGTGCCATGCCTTTTTTTAAATTTTATTTATATTTTGGGTTGACACCCTGTTTTTTTTAATTTTCTGGTTCACATGAGATATATTATTGTTGGGGTGGAATATTAAGCAAAAAATTAAAAAAAAACAGCATCAACAAAAAAACTAAAGAGTGTTTTATATATATATATATAAATATATATATATATATACACACACACACAATAATCCCTTGCTATATCGCGGATTTTAAAAAATATTCAATGTATATTAATATCACGGTTCTCTCGGTACATCATTGGTTTCTGAAGCCAATCAAAATTTGGCTTAGTCTTCCCAGATGATTTTGTACATGCCACACTATTGGCTGATAGCGGAAACATGACCAATGAGCATCCTGACTGTTGATTGGCTTAGTGAACGCAGCCTCAGTTCCCAGCATCCTAGATTTTATGATCCTACACTGCTCAGTTATTTCAAGCCCTACAATGTTGCCCAAATGTTCTACACCTTCTGGCAGTAAATCCAAGTACTAGAGGAAGATGCTTACTATAGTGAAGAAGGTGTAAGTTTGATTTTTAAATGTTTAAAAAGTGTTTAAGAGTGTAGAAAAGGTTTATAAGAGTGTGTGGAAGTTTTATAAAGCTTTAATATATAAAAATATTAAAAAATGTACATCATAATACTCTGATGAATCACTTCAGCTAATCCTGTTTCTACTTTGTGAATTTTCACCTATCATGGGGAATTCTGTAGCCTAACACCCAGTCAAGGGATTACTGTATATCAAACTCCATCATGACTTCGAGGGATATAATTTTTGTGGGGAAAAGGTTGGGGATTACACCTAGACTTAAACAAGCTGTAATATTAAATAGTTACTTAGCTATAACAATATTCACTAGAATCAAATAAATATTTAATCTACTGCTTGTTAATTTGGGAATTTTTTTCCAATCCCCACGAGAGTTTATTAGGACACCACTAGTTATTAATTTTTAATTTTTTGATGGATATTGTCATGTTCAAAAGACTTCTTGGAAACAATCCAAGTTTGTTAAAGTAATTTGCTAACAACATATGGACACATGGCACAGTGGATAAAGGCGTTGGTTAGATCCAGTGACAGGACCCAATGAGTGTGAGTTCAATACCCGGTTAAGGCAGTGGAGAACTTTCAGAGAGAAATTAACAGGAGATAACTTATAACTGACATCGATCAAACATGGCACGTGGAACTAGAACAGTCTACCCCAGTGAGCGAAATAAAGGGTTCAGTTCGACATTCCAACCACCTGAAGAAGGCCTGAGCGTACAACAGCTGAAACGTTGTGATAAATATGGCAACAAAGATGAGGACAATAGTCCGAATAATGTAAATAATGTACATAATATCTCACCTCAGAAATATAAACAAACATTGATGGGCATTTTATTTTTGTTTTGTTTTACATCATATCAAACTCAATGGGTTATTTAGTGCCAACAAGACTTTTTACTGATGGTACTATTTTTTTTCTTCAAAAATGTATTGTTGGTAATAATTTGTTCTTTTCAAAAATAGCTGGTAATAATCTTTTTACAAAAATGTATTGCTGGTATTGAAACTTATTTTTACACTTTCATAGTGTTTTGAGTCCAGTTTGGGGTTAATTATTTGCCCATACCTGGTACCCTAACAGGTGCTACCACCACAGGTCAGGTTGACCCTGGGAACACCAGCAATTAAGAAATGGTTTCATGCTCCTCAAAACCTCCTGATCAGAGTCCTTGCTGCTGGATGTAGTTTATCATCTTATCCAGGATATGAATGTAGTTTATCGTCATACCCAGGATGTGGATGCAGTTTATTGTCATCATGTTATTTTTATTTTGAGGTACACATAATGAGGAAAGAGGGTTTGGAAAATCTGATACTCACAGGACAGAGGACAACGACACATAACCTACCTAGTGAGTTTGAGTAAATGGATGATAGAACAAGGTTTAGGAGAAATAACAAAAGACACATTTATTAAGAGCTACAAAAACAAGAAATTGTGGAGAGCCATAACTGCCTACATCCTGAAGAGTCATGGCACATAAAAGAAGGAGCCATAGTGTAAAAGAATTGTATTTGATCATGACCATACTACCACATTTATGGAAACCCCAATTAATATTTGGAATTCCTAAAATGAAAAATGGACATAACAGGGATTAAACCAGTGAGAACAATTTGCTGCATTGGATCAAAAAAAAGGGTTCCATCAGGAAGAAACTGGTTATACCATAAAAGACACATAACAAATTGTTCTACTGGATCAAAAAATGGTTTCCATTGGATATTTCCTAGGAAGAACACTGGTTATATCATAAAAGACACATAAGAACAAATTGTTCCACTGGATCAAAAAAGGTTTCCATTGTATATTTCCGATGAAGGATGCTGGTTATATCATAAATGTGACTTAAGAACAAATTATTTCAGGTGGATCAAAAAAGGTTTTCATCAGATATTTCCTAGGAAGAAGACTGGTTATATCATAAAAGACATGTAAGAACAAATTATTCCACTGGATCAAAAAAAAAGGGTTCCATTGGATATTTCCTATAAAGGATGCTGGTTGTATCATAAATGTGACTTAAAAACAAATTATTTCATTGGATCAAAAAGGTTTTCCATCAGAGATTTCCAAGGAAGGACTCTGGCTATATAAAAAAAAAAAAAAACACATAAGAACAAATTATTCCACTGGACCAAAAAAAGAGTTCCATTGGATATATTTTCCATGAAAGACACTGGTTTTATCATAGATGACACAAAAGAACAAATTACACCAATGGATCAAATAAACGTTTCCACTGGATATTTCCTATGAAAGATACTGGCTACATCAGAAAAGAGGAATGTGAACAAATTATTCCAGTGGATCAAAATAAAGTGTTCTATTGGATATTTCCTAAGAATAGCAGATGGGGAAAGATAAATGAAAGGGAACAATATACTAGAGTAGATCAAATTATGGTTTTAATTTCACATCAACGAAGGTTAATGGATACAACAGATACAGAAAGTAAAATAATATACATCTTTGAAACCAAGTAAGATTTTCATTTGACATTCTCTATGACAGACACTAGACCTGACCGGTAAAGTAATAATAAAAAAACAATTCGCTATGAATCAAATAAAAAATTCAGTTGGCTATTTCTTTGAAAGAACACACTGGGACAGGTAAATAAATTTGAACAAATTCTACTGGATCAAATAAAGGGTTAGGTTTGATATTTTCAGATGGCTGTCAAAGATGAATGACAACTGAGGAAGGCTGGAACACAAATATCAGGCAAACCATTATTATTATAATTATTATTCTTTCTTCTTTTCTTTTTCTTTTAATGGAATAGATAGTCTCAAGTTTCTATTTTTTGCTACACTTGCATAGAATGTTTCTCTGAATAGGACACCAGACATGAAAAGTATCAAAATAAGAACAACCTATTTCAATGGATCAAGTAAAAAGTTCCTTTCAACATTGATTTGTTTTCTACAGCTTATCAACCCTTTGCAAGTTATTTAAAGCCAGAAAATATTTTTAGATTGTAAGAATTTTTTTCTTTTTGGAGATATTAATCGTTTAGTGATATGTCTTACTAATTAACCCATAAGTGGGGAGAGGAGAGTCGGATTCATAATTAATCAGAATTTGATAAACCAACGAAATTATGATGTAGATATAAAGTGGAGGATCAATTCTATATTACAGTCAATATATAAACGTATCCCTCACTTTGTGGCCATTGTAGTTCCTATACATTTATGATCCAGAGAATGTAAATAAATATAAAATAGATGCTTTTGTATCTAATCAGTATTCAATTGATTAATTGATTCTTTTTTTCTGGTTTCTCAACACTGTGTAGGTTATTTAAAGTCAGAAAATATAAATTGTAAGAACTGATTTTGTTTAGATAATAAATCCTACTAATTTACCCATAACTGGGGGGAGGGAGAAGAGATGGATTTTCACCTTTCCCAAGGGTATTTGCATGTAAGTGAATATAACAAACCCAACTGGAATTGAAACTCTGCTACCCTATTAACAATTCCAAGCCATTATGCATTACACCACCCACACGTCCACATCTACAACACATGGTATTCCCAAGTGGCTATCAATTTAGGCAATGACCATGCTTGATGTTGCTTAACTTCAGTGATTGTAAAGGAATGGGTATTTTAATGTGATATGGACGTAAGCCACACCGACTCAGAAGGCGGACAGATTAATAGAAAATTGAATGTGGACCAACTGATGGTTCTGTTTGCTATTCCTGAGGAAGGAAACAAAACTTGATACTTGATGTGTAATCAGCATTGTTGCCTGGCTGTGCTGGCCCAATTTGGGAAAATAGGAACTTGTCAGTTACTGGAAATAAATGACTATAAAAGACACTGACAGCAATTTTGGTTTTGATCAGATACTCTGCAGTACAGACTAAAAAAACATAATCAGCACTCAATATTATAAAAAATACCACAAAAAGATCAAACTGGACAATACAGGTTTGTAAATAGTACTAAACATTATTTCATTTATAACATAAAAGCTAGGGCTGACATTTCAGTGTCTTGAAATGTGTGTGTGTATATATATATATATATATATATATATATATATATATATATATATATATATATATATGTGGGCACGTGTTTTGAGTGGTTACAATGTTTGCTTTCTGACTTGGTTCAAATCTCCCCATGATCAATTTGGCAGGAAGGAAACTTCCTGATGTTACTGGTCTGGAGGGGGGATGATCCCAGCATGTGGCACCTTTGGAAAGTGCCTGAAAGCCATACCATGTGTTGACCCAAGCCTTGTGAGTGAAATTGGGTAGATGGAACACTTGGAGGCCTCGATAGCCGTGCCAGCACAAAGACACAAGTCACTGTGACCAAGGGTTTGAGTGTGCTGGTGTTGTTCAGATTGTTGATCATTCTAGATAACACGCTCTCTCCCAGAAACTGTAACTAAGATCTGCTCAGCATAGCTGTAGGATAAACCACAGGTTGGCTCTCTGGGTGTTGAACAAATACAAATGTGGCTGAGCAAGAGTCAGCAATAGGGATTGGCTCTAGTAGACGGGGATCCTTGAATACAAGTAACCAGCTATTATATATATATATATATATATATGTGTGTGTGTGTGTGTGTGTTGAAAATGTATATATAGGTTTGCATATATAGGAAATATCAGTTTTTTTATAAAGTATGTCTACAGCAGCAGAAATGGTAAATGGAAAGAAACTCCAGTGGATCAAATAAATTCCTGAAAGTTTACAAGATATGATAGACACATGAGAAAGGCTGAAGAGTATATCAGCTGAAAATGTTCGATAAAATCCAACAAAACAGGAAGAAGCTAATTTGAAAGTAGGAATGTTTAAAAATTTTTTTGACTAGTCAAAATTAACAATTATAATAACGGTCTGTCTTTGGTGCGCAAGGTTACGTGCGTAAGATACCAATTACTTACCTATATAGAGGTCTGGTATATATTCTACAACAGCCAAGTCAGGGGAAAGTTTCATATGATTCTTATCTGCTAGGATATTGCACACATGCCCCACAGTCATCTTCTCATCCACCAAAATACTTTTACTGCTACCATCTCTCCCAAATGCTCGCACAAAGAGCTGAGAAAGAAACAAAATAATATAAGGATTATTAAAAAAAAACAAAGCAAACAAAAAATATTTACATCATTCAGACTGTTATCCTCATCTTTATTGCCATACTCACAATGTTTCGGCCGATGTACACTCTGGCCTTCTTCAGATGATTGGAATTTCAAAACTGAACCAGTTAAACCACTTTTGAACAACTTTTGAAGGTTGTCCTGATGTTATGTGGACCATAGATCTTTTGTATTTTCTCCAATAATCCCTTCACATAGGGTAGGCGGACCGAAGCTGTTTTCTGAATGTTGTTATCCTCCTGTACTCTTCTCTGACTAACTGGGATTGCAGCTTTTAAGCTAGTTATTAATTATTTTCAAACTTTTTTTTTATTTATTGCAACAAAAATAATGAAAGAACACTTGGCTCAGTGGATAAAGACATTGGTTAGATCCAGTGATTAGATGCAAAGTTAAAAACCAGACTATAGCAGTGGTGAACCAAAAAACCTTGGAGAGTTAAGTTAAAGGAAAATAAAGGAGACATCCGGAAGAGGTATGGCACATGGAAGTAGAACAATCTACCTTGGTGGACGAAATAAAGGGTTCAGTTTGAAATTCCAATCACCTGAAGAAGGCTGGAATGTACAACGGCCAAAATGTGAATATGGCAATGAAGATGAGGATAACAGTCCAAATAATATGAATAATCATACCTCATCTTAGAGATATAGACAGAAACAAAAAATAATACTGAAAATATTCAGTTAAAATGCATGCATATAATTCTTAAGAAAAAGAAAAGAAACTCCAAAAGCTCACCCTTGTAGAAAATATATCATGGACAGAAAATGGGAGATCAATTTTATATTGTAACCTAGTTATAGACTGATCCCTCAGTTCTTAATTTTTCTATATTCATGATGATCTATATCAGCCTGTTCTGTTTCAATAGTATTCACATCTAAACGGGGCAGGAAATGAACTGTTAATTTTAATGCTCCCAAAATTAAACTTCTCTCTATCAATCACCTGCAAGACACATTCCTGCCTCCCATGAATGATACTAACCTTCATGAGAGTAAATCATTCCACCTTCTCAGGCTTACATTTCTTTGCTGACATGAAGTGAAAAGATTATATTGAATTAATTTGATAGGTCAGTTGCTAGAAAAGTTGGTTCACTGTGTTGCACTAGACAGTTTTTCTCTTTAGAATCTATTTAACATATTTACAAGTCTATCATGCTTTGAATATTCCTGCCACATATGGTCCAGTGCTTCTGCTATATATTTAGATTCTTGATAAAACCCAAAGAAAAAATCTGCAATTTATTGGTTTTGACTTGTCATCCCAGCTTCACATAATAATGACTTTTTTTTTTTTCAAATACAAATCTTACAATTTAACTCATAGGCGAAGGAGAGGAAATGGATTCATACCTTTTTCAAATGTATTGGCATGTAAGTGAATTTAATGAACTTGACTGGAATTTGAATTTGGCTTTCTGATTTCTTGTTTCAAAATGTTATCCATCACACCCACCCACACATGAAACTCGAGCAGCTTATAAAGAATCAGTTTGTCATTGTTATTATTAAAAGAACCCCACCACCACCATTTTATGGCTTTCAGAGATTCTGTAAATTTCTATAGTCCAACTTCAAAAATCTAGATTGATTTGTTTTATGGCTTGTCAAACACATTCTTATTTTAAGGCCAAAATGTATTTTGTATTGTAATAGCATATTTTCCGGCTTACAAGGTGCACTTTGCCCCTGAAAAATACGTGTGCATCTTCCAAGATAATTGTAAGGAAACACTTAGTCTCAAGTAAGCTTGGACAATCACCTAATTGGCTTGACTGAGACAACGTGGATTTGTATTTTGATTGTTGAGTCGTTACACTGTAATGTTAGCTATCTAATTCATCCTTTTATATGACATAACCTCAGTACTTAGCTGTAGTTATTTCCAAGACTATAAACCTTCCTAGAGCTGAGATACAAACTTAAACATGCTCTGTTTACTAACAGCAGTGAGAGCCTTTCTCCTCTTGATTTGTATGTCATTGCCATACAAACAAAATTCCAAAAAGACTGCTTTAAGAAAAACAATATTTGATGAATTTGCCAGTGTAAAACAGATATAAAGAAATATATCACTTTTAAATTGTTACTAAGTATTATACCAATCCCCCATATTTGGGTCAGTTCTTAATCTTCGTATATCCATGAAAAGCAATCTCTGTTCATAGCTCAGTTTCTATAGTGTTTGCTGCTATCTCAGTTTGTTCTTCACTGTTAAATTATTGAAGTGTATCAGTTTCTTACTGTTATTAAGTATTAAAATAAATCCCTATTTCATGACCATGGGCAGATTTTATTCATTTCCATAGTCCAAAGAGGATAAAAATAATGCAGAAAAACCTGCTTTTACAAACAGTATTCCAAGAATTAAGTAGTGTAAAGTTGGTATAAAGAGTGGAAGAGGGTCACGTTTATGCTGTTACACATAATTATACTAATCACTCATATTTGGACTATATCGCATTTACTATATTTAAGTATGGTTATAACATAAAATGGGGGATCATTTTTATATTGCTATTTAGAACTATACTGATCCCCCATATTTGGGCCACATCATATTTGCTATATTTTTTATATTTCAGAGAGAAGGAAACTAACTTAAAAACAGGCCTTAAATATATTTCAGTTATGTGCCTTTTAGGATACATGCTTAGATGATCATGTATCTTTTGACTGACGAGGCAGATTTTTTCCTGCAGTAGGTTGCCATTTCTTTCTGCGGTAGACCAGTTAGAATTTCTTTCTGCGGTAGACAAGTTGCCATCCAAGGCTATAGAACCCAGTCAGTCCTGCTATTTACCCATAACTGGGGGGAGAAGAAGAGGATTCATACTTTTCCCAAGGGTATTGGCACATAAGTGAATGTAATGGATTTGACTGGAATTCAAACTCAGCTCTCCGATTCTTCAATCCGAGCCGCTATCCACAACTCCACCATATTTATAAAGTCATAAAATATGACCTCAAATAGTGGGGGATCAATTTTGAATTGTTCTTTAGTATTATATTGATCATCCAGTTTTGGGGAGAGAGATTTGAAAATACTTTTGGATTACACAAGTTGCTTTTCTCACTAGTTCTAAGTTTAATCATATTTTATGTTATGAAAAATCTGTGTGCGTGTGTGTATATTGGCAGTGGGGATATTTTTTATCCTCACAATTCCATAGCTTGGGAGGGGAAAATAAAATGCTGTGACTAAGAAAAGCTCCCCCACTCCCTGGACATGTTGTAGAAAAGAGTCAAAAAATAAGACTTAGAAAAAGGGTGCAGTACATACTGAGGCAGAGGTTTTAGTGAGGTTTTATTTTGAATCTATTTATAACAAATCATAAGTGCCTCTCCTCAATTCTAAGTAGCAGAGGTTGGCAAGAGGGGGTGTGGCAGATTTATTTTGAACAGCAAGGAAAGGAAATTGATATTACCCTCATGCAATGTGAGGAGTGGATATGCATGGGGTTGGGGTTAAATTAAATCAATAAAACTAAACAAAAAAAAAATATATGGAAATTGAGAAAAAAGAAAAAATAAAAGAAAAAAATAAAATGTAAATCAAAATTGGATCTCACCCCAGGTTAAAAAGTGAGTATCCAAATACATAATATTAATAATGGTGAAATTAGCCGTTTCCATGCAGGAAACATTTTACATTCATTGACCAAACACATAGTGTTACTGTTCGTTGAAATTTATAAAATCCTTTTGGCAATGTTTAACCTCCATACCTGCTAAAAAAACAGTGCTTCAAAAGGACCATTATTCCCTTGACACTTCTACTACTGTATAGACTTTTGACTGCCTCAGCAATGTTTATTGTTTTAAAAAGCAATGATTAGAATTTAAATAAAACCCAAACATGAAAATTGATAACAAAGATGTTAACTACTATTTATTTATTGCTTATTTACACAAATAATTTTATATTTTCAAGATTATAAAAATATGTAAATCAACTATAATGAAATATTTATCATTTACCATTTTATAAAGAAATAAATATGAAATTTCTGAGGGAGTCAAAAACGTATACAGTAATAGCAATGTTGAGGGTATAAACATTCTTTTGACACAGTGTTCTTTTGGTGGTATGAATGTTAAACACTGCCCCCTTTTTCTTGTAACAGTTATTCAAGAAATTGGACTTTCACAAGTACAATAGCTGTTATAGCTCTTTCTCGTACTGAGGGGAATTTCCTTCCAAACCTTTTGTTTAAAGTATTGAGGAAAGTTAACATCTTGGTAATATCATTATTTAGTAACATGTACTAGCTATTTTTGCAGATGTTGAAAGTCTGCAAGTGATGTGGTTTTTGCTATTTGGTAAAGGCCCTTGTGTGTGACTTTGTAGTGCCAGTCTATAGGGTTTGATGAAGGATCATCTTCTTTAAAAAAATCACAAGAAAATGACTTGTAAACTATTGATTTATTCATTTTCTATGGCTTACCATCTCTTTGCTGGTTATTTAAAGCCAAAAAATGTTTTAGATTATTAGACCTTTTTTAAGATAATAGTGATTTTAGTGATACAAGTGTTACAAATTAACCCATAGATGGGGGGAGAAGAGAAGAAGTGGGGGATTAATTCTGTATTACAATCTATATATAAATTGATCACTCACTTTTTAGCTACATTTAATTTATATACTGGAGAATCTAAATAAATCTAAAAGACATGCCTGTGTAGCTAATCAGCATTTGATCGATAGATTGATTTGTTTTTTATGGCTTACCAACACTTTGCAGGTTATTTAAAGCCAGAAAATATTTTTATGTTGTAAGAATTTTTTATGAGATAATAATGGTCTTAGTGATATAAGTCTTACTAAATAACCCATAGCTGGGGGGGAGAGAAGAGATGGATTTATACATTTCCCAAGGTTATTTGTCCATAAGTGAATATAACGAACACAACTGGAATTGAAACTCCACTCTCTGATTAACAATTCTGTGTCATTATCCATTACACCACCCAAATATCCAGGCTTACAGCACCTGGTATTCCCAGACAGTCACCTATCTAGATACTGTCCAGGCTCAACATTGCTTAATAGTTCAGAAACTAGTGTTTCAACATGATATGGCTGTAAATGATTTCTAATATAAGGACAATCTCTAATCTCTCATGTAAAGAAACAAAAGATAAATAATTTTTATTTTAATTTTTTCTCTCTCTCAAAAATGCTGGCCTCTGTGTGTGTGTATATATACGTAAGCTTAAAGCTTGTCTGATCAGAACTGAAATGGCTGACTGTGCCAAGAATGTCAAGCCAAGTGTTAATCCTGGAAATATGTCATTGGGATTTCTTCATTTTTGCTTGTCCCAAAATGTCTTTAATTACAGAGCTGCAATTCAAGACATAATTAAAGACAAGTTTATGAAAGTTTCTATTCTCTTTCACTCTCTTCTCATTCTCGTCGTTTCATTGGTAGAAACGAATACAGAAACTAGGTCAGGAGGTCACAATCCAAAACATTCTCATATTGTTTTCTGGTTAGAACTGATGTACTCTGAATTGGAAGCAACTTGGCATATTTCTCCAAGTTTGTGTTGTTAATTTTATGGAGTTGGTAAATGGGCCATTTCCACAAAAATATATCAAATTAAAATTATGCCATCCCTTTAAATATTAATTCCTAAAATAATTTAAAAAATACAATGTATATAGAATAATTTGAAAAATACACAATAAATAGAGATTAATTAGAAAAATACAAATTGCAGATATTAATTAAAAAATACAATGTATGAAAATTTTTTAAAATACAAGCTACAGAAATTAATTTTTTAAAATACAATCTAAAGAAATTATATTTTAAAATCCAGGCTTAAGAAATTAATTTTAAAAATCAAGTTTACAGAGATGAGTTAAAATATAAGCTACAAAAATTAATTTTAAAAATACAGTTCAGGGAATTTCTTTTTTTAAATTATATATATATATGAATTTTATTCCATGTGTACCAACCCTGTACTATATATATATATATATATATATATATATTAGTTTAATACCACTGTTTCCTGGTCTGATTCAACTCTGACCACTAACCTTTATGTGTTTTTTTTTATATATATATATATATATATATATATATATATATATATATATATATATATATATATATATATATATACGATAGATATGTCCACCTATACTTCTAATGTCTGCTCAAACATTGAAATTTTATTTACTAATTATTTTTATTTTTTTCCCACCTCAATAGTGGTATATAGGTTGACCTATTGCCTGGTTCACACTCCCCCCTGGTTTTTTGAACAAGAGTAGAGGCTTATCTCTTGTTTCCTGTTTAGAATTGGGTTGCCAGTTCTTTCTAAAGTCTACTTCAACTCTATAATTCAAACGTCTCCATCTAGACTCTGAAATTTTATTTACTGATTATTTATTTCCTTTTTTTTCTTCATTTCCTCCTCAATAGAAGTGGGTAGGTTTGCCTATTGTTAGATTCACATTCCTTTTCGATCTTTTGAACAAGAGTAGAGGTTCATCCCTTGTTCTCTATTTGGGATTAAATTTTTGGCTCCTAAAATCTTTTCATTCTATTTCACTCCCAGTAGCTCCTTCCAACTTAGTGGCATTATCATCTTGCTTGGGGTGAATTGATTAAAAGAAATATATATAAATTAATTAAAAAAAATATAATATAAATAAAAAATATAATATAAATAAAAATAATATAAATAAAAAAATATATAATATAAATAAAAAAATATAATATAAATAAAAATAATATAAATAAAAAAAAATATATAATATAAAAAAAAAATATAATATAAATAAAAATAATATAAATAAAAAAATATATAATATAAATAAAAATAATATAAATATAAAAAATATAATATAAATAAAAAATATACTTTAAATAAAGAATCAGGAAACACTTTGAATGTCTCAAAACCTAGCTCTTTCTAATTAAAATATACAAATTAATAATTAGCACTTAAATACTCCCAACTCTTTGTGGTCAAAGTGATTTTTCACTTTGTAAATTTCTTTTCTTCAGTCAAAAATAATTAAATAGAGTCTGGAACACCCTGTCTCACATTTCTAAATAATAACCCTACCCATTTACAATAGAGTCACTCTTAATAAAAGTGATGATTGTTGCCCTGGTGTCTTTCTGGGATCAAGTTGCCCTCTCCACCCCTGTTACACTTTGAAACAAAAGGTCAAGGTTATTGACTGATGCTTCCCAAAAGAGGAAGTAATGAGCACACCCTTCCCGGACAATTTCAGGCACCATACACATGTTGCAACCTTGCGTCAAATCTAGGTACAACAGGTAAATAGTCACAATAAAAGTGCTGAAAATATACTCTTGTAAGAATAACTACCTTGGCACTGAAGATCCATCTTATACACTGTACCAGTTATTGCACTAAATAGAAGATTCAATGCATTCCCTCATGGATACAGTTTGAATATAAATGCAGGGTGTGTCAAAAGTAATGGCATTTTTTTTATTAACATTTAATGAACAAAAAATAAAATACAATAGTTTAAGAAAATTTATTAGCATTGTCACATAAAAAATTAATTTGTTATGATTAACAAACTATTTAACATGTTCAAAATGCTCCCCTTCATGTTCAAAATGTGCCCCTTCATGTTCAGAATGCACCCCTTCATGTTCAATATAATGCTGAACACTACCAGCAACACCTCTACAAATCATTTGACACATTTCCACATTAATTTTAGAAAATTTATCAGAAATTTCTTGTTTTAACTCAAGAATTGTTTTCGGTTTGAACCTGTAAAGATCTTTCAGTACGCCTCACAAGAAAAAGTCTGATGGTGTTATGTCTGGTCGTGATGACCACTGAATTTCTCCATGTCATCCTATCCTCCACAGCTCAAAAAAAGAAAAAGGGCGTCATTTTTATCACACACATTTTTTTTTTATTTTAACACAATTTACAAGAGGCAGCATAAGAAAACCTGTTGTCTTTTCTAATGTTACAACAACTTGTGTTAAAGCCTTTAAATCTGAGAAGTTTTTGAATCCAAGAACCACACTGCTAATATGTGATAAGAACCACTGTCATTTGCAATTAGAAATAAAGTTGTGACAGATTCCAGATGCCATTTCTTATTTTGACATTCAGATAATGCACAACAAATGAAATGTACCTAAAATTTAAAGTTCAATATCATATATATGGCTTTGTTGTCAGGGACGGGGGTAACTTCAATATCCTTGGGGGAAAAGGAATCATTGCAGAATTTGCCTTGAATGTCACCATGAACCACAATTACAACAAAAATAGATATATATATTTTGTTGTCAAGTGGTTAGAAAGTTTGCTTTCTGACCATGAGTCCCAGGTTTGAATCTCACCATAGTCGATTTGTCAGGAAGGAGACTTCCTGATATCAGAATGGATTGAGGTCAATCCCAACATGCAGCAGCTTTGGAAAGTGCCTGAAAACCATACCACATGTTGACCCAATCCTTGTGAGTGAAACTAGGTAGACGGAACTCTTGCGGGACATCAATAGCTGTGCTAGCACAAAGCCACAAGTCATTGTGGCTGAGGGCTTGAGCAGTCAGACCTTGTTCAGATTGTTGATCATGCTAGATAACATGCTCTTTCCCAGAAACTGCTCAGCATAGTTGCAGTATAAACCACAGTTGGGCTCTGTGGGTGTTGAACAAACACAAATATGCCTAAGCGAGCGTCTGCAATAGGGATTGGCTAGCCACCCTAGTAGACGGGTATCCTCGAATACAAGTGGCCAGCTATTATATATGTGTGTGTGTGTGCGTGCACATTAATACATCTAAGTACTTTGTGTCCTGGGTATAACGATAAATTACATCCAGTAGCAAGGTTTCTGATCAAGAGGTTTTGATGAGTGTGAAACCACCTCTTAATTGCTGTTGTTCCCAGGTCCACTCTGACCCAGAGTGGAAGCACCTGTTAGGGTCCAAGCTATTGGCAAATGGTTAACCCACAACCTGAGGTCAAAACATTATGAAAGTATAAATATAGGTTTTTATAGTTGTTGTGTAGGAAACCTACCACCCCTCTTGAAGATGAACTTGTCTACAAACAAAGACTTGAAATAGTGGCATGTCAAAAGACAGAGACGGAGAAGTTCTTGGCTGAGCTAGTTATAGACTACTCAGGCGATTTCTGTACCTACTTACCAACCTAATAAACCCCTTTTTATTGTTACGTGTTATTTGGCGTTTGCCTTTACTAACCCCAAATCAACATCATAACAACAGTAAAAATACCAGCAATACATTTTTGGAAAAAATAATAACAGTGATACATTTGACTCTTGACAAAAATATGCCAATGAAACCTGATCTACAAAGTGATTTCTTGGAAAGAATACATATTCTATTCATACGACATTTTCCTAACAATTTTGTCAGCATTAAATAACCTATTGAGGTTGATATGCTGCAACACAAAATAAACCAAACCTGAACCTATCTAAGCACTTGGCAGACAACTAATACACATAAATTTGCTGAGATATGGCAGGAGCTTTTGATATATACAAAAATTCTATAACCTGCATGCAAAACTTCCCAGCACCTCCTCTTTTGAAAATTAGAGACTGAATATTTCTAAAGTCTACTTCAAATCTATGCTTCTAAAATCTCTACCACAACTCTGAAATTTTATTTACTATTTATTTTTTTATTTGTTCCTTAATAGGTTTGCCTATTGTCCGGTTCACACTCCTCCTCATTCATTTGAGCAGGATTACAGGTTTATCCTTTGTTTCCTGTTTAGGATCAGTTCTCCAGTTCCTTTTAAAGTCTTTTCATTCTCTCCCACTTCTACTAGCCCCTTGCATCTTAGTGGCATCATCACCTTGTCTGGGATGAATTGATTAAAAACAAAAATAAAGAATGCTGATAATTTTTGTATTTTTTTAAAAATCTACATTGTTAAAATTACGCAGACCTCTTTCTACCTCCCGTCATTATGGCTGATACTAACCTCCAAGAAAATGACTTATTGCACCTCCTAAGCTAACATTCTCGACTGATATGAAGTGGAAAGATTATATCAAGCCCATTTCTATGTCTGGTGCTAAGAAAGTTGATTCAATGTTGTACTAGACAATTTTTTACATTATTTACATTATTCAGACTATTGTCCTCATCTTTGTCACCATATTTATTACAACATTTCGGCCGTTGTACGCTCCGGCCTTCTTCATGTGATTGGAATGTTAAACTGAACTTAGCTGGGTATTGAAGTGTGAGTTCAATACCCAGCTAAGGCAGTGGATAACTTTCAGAATGGAATTAACAGGAGATAACTGATAACTGACATCCATTAAACATGGCACATGGAACTAGAACAGTCTACCCCAGTGAGCAAAATAAAGGGTTTAGTTGGACATTCCAACTACCTGAAGAAGGCCGGAGTGTACAACGGCCAAAATGTTGTAATAAATATGGCAACAAAGATGAGGACAATAATCCGAATAATGTAAATAGTGTACATAATACCTCATCTCAGAAATATAGACAGATACTGAAGGGCCGAAACGTTGTAATAAATATGGCGACAAAGATGAGGACAATAGTCCGAATAATGTAAATAGTGTACATAATACCTCATCTCAGAAATATAGACAGATACTGAAGTACCGAAACGTTGTAATAAATATGGCGACAAAGATGAGGACAATAGTCCGAATAATGTAAATAGTGTACATAATACCTCATCTCAGAGATATAGACAGATACTGAAGGGCCGAAACGTTGTAATAAATATGGCAACAAAGATGAGGACAATAGTCCGAATAATGTAAATAGTGTACATAATACATCATCTCAGAAATATAGAAAGATACTAGACAATTTTTCTCTCCTGAATCTATCTTGCATATGTATAAGTCTATCCATTCAGCTATGTTTTGAATATTGCTGCTACATATTGTCTGGTGCTCCTGCTGTATATCTAGAGATTCATGCTAAAATACAAAGAAGAATCAGCAATATTATTGGTCCTGACCTGGCATCTCAGCTTCAGTCACTTTCTCACCACTGTCATGTAGCTTCTCTGAGCCTTTTTCTACAAATATTTTCATGGTAATTGTTCGAGTAAACTCTGCTATGGTACCTAGACTTTATGAATTTAAGTGCGGTACTAGATTGGCAGCAAGATCTCATCAATTTATAGTTGATATGGCTAAATGTAACCATAAGCTCTATGCTGACAGTTTCTTTCCTTGCACTTCTCACCTGCGGAACTCTCATCTGGCTTCATGCTTTCCAGGCAATTTTGATCTTCATAAATTTAAATGCAATGTCAATTGTTATCTACTGTCTTCTTGATTATTCTTCTATTGTTCTCACTCCTTAATAATGTTTCTCTTTTTTATTCTTTCACACTCAGTAACAAGTCTTAGTGGCTTTACTGACTTTTATAGGGTGACATGATTAAAAAAAAAAAAAAAGAAAAAAGGAGTGTGATTCATTGTGCTTTTTTTGGTCTGACATTTTTTGCTGACATGAAGTGTAAAGATTCTACTGAATTAATTGCTAAGTATGCTGTGCTAGACAACTTTTCTTGAAAAATTCAATAATACATTTCTTCAATAGAAACAAAATAAGATTCACAAAAATAAAACTGCTGCAAATTATGCAGCCATATTATTTTTGTATGATTTCCAAGGGTTAGGATTTTATAAATAATATTCTTATTAATGGTTTGTAATTGCAAAAAAATTAACTAATTACTAAAACCCCAATCTTTACAAATCATATTTCCTGCAAAGGAATAGAGATGTTTATATTGAATAAGATCTGTTTTTCAATGTGTTCTATTAATAGTGACTTAAGCAAAGAACTCCTTGCAGATTTTTTTTTCTATTTTTGAGAAAAAAAACGTTTTTTTCTCTTTTTAACCAGACAGAAGGAGGCATGGTGGAGTAATGGATAGCAGCTCTGATTGAGGAATCAGAGAGCCAAGTTTTAATTCCAGTCAAATCCATTACATTATGTGCCAATACCTTTGGGAAAGGTATGAATCCTCTTCTTTTCCCCCCAGCTATAGGTAATAGCAGGACAGACTGGGTTCTATAGCCTTGGATGGCAACTGGTCTACCGCAGAAAGAAATGGTAACCTACTGCAGGAAAAAATCTGCCTCATCAGTCATGTATCAAAAGATACATGATCAACTAAGCGTGTATCACGTATGGCACATAACTGACTGAACCAGACAGAAAACTGTACTTTTAACATAAATGAATACATAGAAATCTATATTTTTATCACTTTATTTATAAAATGACCATGATTTTCAGTTTGAGAAAAAAAATGTATAAGTTTTTGCCAGTTTTAGAAATAAATAGTTGCCTGTTTGTTTAAAGAAGGAAAAAAAATAACTAAAGATAGTTATTTGACTTTATGTTCATCAAGGCTGAAGTGAAGAAATTTTCTGTCGATTCTTCTTGCATTTCTTCCCTGGGTGCCACCCATTCAGCCTTTCTTCCCTGTATACCCATGTTGGTATTTCTGTCTTGTGTGTCCATGTCATTATTTCTTCCCTGTGTGCCCATGTTGACATTTCTTCCTTTTGCCACCCACTCAGCCTTCCTTCCTTGTGTGCCCATGTTGACATTTCTTCCTTTTGCCACCCACTCAGCCTTCCTTCCCTGTGTGCCCACATTGACATTTCTTCCTTTTGCCACCCACTCAGCCTTCCTTCCCTGTGTGCCCATGTTGGCATTTCTTCCTTGTGTGCATACTTAGACATTTCTTCACTTTGAGCTACCCACTGAGCCTTTCCTTCCTGTATGCCCACATTCACATTTTTTTCTGTGACATCTTCAGTATTTCAAACCATGTGTTTGCATTTCTTCTCTGTGTGTCGACCTCAGCAAACTATATCTGTTTCTAGTAGGAAAGTATATATAAAAAAAGCACTTTTATACATTCAATGAGTTTCTCTCATAATTATTCAGCATAGTCTGGCAAAATGCCACCACAGGAGAGTATCCAGCAAGGAACAAACTATAGTAGCAATGGTCAGCAACATAAGCTTGTTAACCATCACTCTGCAGCAGGTACATCTGTATGGATACTCACTAAGCTAAGGATGTGTGAGTGGGACAATGGTTATTAGCAGAGAAAATAGAATTGGTTGGCCAATTTCAAAGTTTGTTGTGTTCAGTTTGCATTCATGTCCTTGGGAAAATTATAAATTCATCTTTTCTTTATCCCCGACCAATCTATGGGTAAAATAAGTGGAAAAGGAAATGGTACAATAATGATATTATTAAGATGTTAACTTTCCTCATTACCAAGAGCAAAAAGTTTGTAAGGAAACCATATCAAAATTAGAAAGAGCTATGACATTTAGCAAACTTGTAAAGTCTAATTTCCTGAAAAACTTTTTTAATAAAAAGATTTTACAAATTTTAACACTGTTTGGTCAATAAATGATGAATTTTTCCTGTATGGAAACAAATAATTTTACCATTCTCAAACCACTCCATTATCTTTCCCAAGAATACCCATGGCAATTCCCAATCCTCGGATATTAAAGAAAAGAAAAAACATGGAGAGTTATGATTGCCTATTTATTGAATGGATATGGTTTCTTTTTAATTTTTAAACTCAACTTAGTCTGTCTCAAGGACAAAATAGAGAGTCATTAATTAATGACCAATTTACAAGTGAACTTGACTTCAAGATAAGCACAATTCATTTCTCAATAAATAAATAAAGTGCAAGTGGTGTAATTGTTATTAGCATGAATAATGAAATCAACAGGCAGTGTTCAAATTCTGTCAAAGACTGTTGTGTTCATTTTACACTTATGCTCTGATTAAAAGCATTAATCCAGTTCCTTTTCACCTACCCCAAGCTATAAGCATGATAAATAGAGAAAGCAATGGGAAACCATTCTTCTGCTATTTGTAAGAGGTCTTATTCCCTGAAAAAATACATTTTGAACATAAAAATCCAGGTTTTGACAGTTATAAGAGTTTATAGAAATTCATATATCAATATATATTAAATAAACATAGATACCCTATTTCAGAGCATAATAAAAATTTGGGTTTGGTTTGTTTTACAGCATATCAACCCCAATGGATTATTTAATGCCGACAAGATTTTTATAGCTTTAGCGGTGGATTGTATGTACAAATTCCACTCAAGGTCTGGTTGGTTTGCTTTGGTTTGTTTGTACAGCATATCAACCTCAATGGGTTATTTAATGCCGACAAGATTTTTATAGCTTTAACGATGTATTGTATGTACAAGTTCCACTTAAGGTCTGGTTGGTTTGCTTTGGTTTGGTTTGGTTTACGGCATATCAACCTCAATGGGTTATTTAATGCCGACAAGATTTTTATAGCTTTAATGATGGATCGTATGTACGAATTCCACTTAAGGTCCGGTTGGTTTGCTTTGGTTTGGTTTGTTTTACGGCATATCAACCTCAATGGGTTGTTTAATGCCGACAAAATTTTTATTTCTGGCAATATTTTTTCTTCAAAAATGTATAGCTGGTAATATTTTTTTTTTTACCAAAAATGTATAGCTGGTATTACCTTTTTTCCAAAAATGTATTGCTGTAAATAAATTTTTTTTACAGAGTATTTTTGGTATCAAAATCTATTTTTCCACTTTCATAGTTTTTACCCCAATTTGGGGGTTAACTATTTAACCATAGTTGGGATCCTAACAGGTGCTACCTCCCCTGGTAAAACCAGCAATTAAGAAGCAGTTCTACACTCATCAAAACCTCCTGATCAGAGGTCTTGCTGTTAGACGTAGTTTATTGTCTTACCCAGGATGCGGATGTAGTTTATCGTCATACTCAGGATGGATAAAAATTTTGTTTTTCTTGTTTTTGCTAGAAAAGAAAATTACACAACTTTTTTTTTTCTAACATGCTTGTGTAAATGGATGGCAGAACAAGAAGGGGTAGGGATAATTTAAAAAAATATATATTGCTAAGAGATATCAAAGGTAGGAAGTTGTGGAAAGCCATGATTGTCCACATCTTGAAGGAACACAGCACATAGATTATTATGATTTCTGCAACTTATTATAACAAGTGGATATGTTTTTCTTCTGCGTTCGTGTTCTTTGTTTTTTTTAAATTTTGTATGAAGTATAAAAAAATAAAAATACAGAATTTAAAAAAATGGAAGAAAATGAATACCAAGAGTTAAGTAAAAATAGCAAACAATATAATTTATTTTTCATAGTCTGTTGAATTCATTATACCACAGTAAATAGCAAATGTTTTGTTTGTCTGTATCGTCAAATATGAGGACTATTTAAGGTTTTGTAAAAAAAAGAAAGAAGATTCTTTGCTCCCTGAGTGCCTCCCAAATTTATGTGTTAAAATAGATGCTAGCAGTACTAACTTATTCTACCCTCCCTGAAAAACTAAGATTTGACAAGAAATTTATACCTACACCTAGTTCTTAGACCCCTTTGCACCCCTAGACACAGGAGAGTATTTCAGTGATTAAACAAAATACTTTTAAGCAACTCTTCATATTATCTTTTTCTTTACTATAAAAATATGACTTATTTTATTAAGATCTATATTTGACCATGAATTTTTTTTTTTTTTTTAGCTTTTCACCCCAAGCAAGGTGGGAGTGCCACCAGTATGCAAGGGGTTATAGAAAGTGAGAGCAAGAGTAAAGAAGGATGAAGAGAAGGATGTGGAATAGATCAAGGCATCTGGAGATATCGATTGGCATTTATTATTTAGTTATTTTTACAGATACAAATATTTAAGTAAATGCTCTGTTTATAATAAACAGAACGTTTACTGAAATATTTGTATCTATAAAATAATGTATAAACAAAAAAATTTTTTTTAAGCATTCAACCCCAAGCAAGGTGAAAAGCCACTAGCATGCGAGGGGTTACAGAGTTGGAGCGAGAACAAAGAGGAGTGATAGAGAAAAGGATAGAGAGAAGGTTAGGGGATAGATCAATTGATGTTACATTTGAATAGTTGGAAATTATAGCTATCAGGGAAGCGAGTAAGAGGAAGGGAGTTCCACAAACGGGAAGTGTGAGACATGAAGCTATTGGAGTAGAAAAGACAGCTACTTTTAACCCTTTTGAGAGTGAAAGGGTGGGAACTGAGATACCAACCTAGTGGCACGTTTCAATTCATGCAGTTTGGGAACAGGTGAAAATAGCTTGTCAGAGCAGTTACTATAAAAGTATTTGTAGAAAAGACAGAGAAATAGAAAAAGATGCCTCCCAAAAGCTAAGCAAATTAATAAGAAACAGGAAAATTTTGTCAGAAGAGAGTACTGAACTGTTATATAATATTGGTCCTTCTATATGGCAGTGAATGCTGAACAATCTCATTAAAGATGAAAAAAAAAAAGACTTGAATAAAGAGAAATGTGGTTCTACAAAAGGATACCGAGAATACCATGGACTGAACATGTGAACAACAAGAAAGTTTTAGAGAAAATGAAAATAAAAAGAATGTTTACACCTAGAATCTGGAAGAGAGTTGAAATTTTAAGGTACATAATGAGAAAAGGAAGCTTGGAAAATTTGATACTCACAGGACAGATTGAATGCAAGAGGGACAGAGAAAAGCAATGCATCAACTATGTAACCAGCTTGTGTAAATGATAGATAGATAGATAGATAGATAGATAGATAGATAGATAGATAGATAGATAGAAAAAATGCTGAGGATAGGTAGATAGATAAGCAGAGAGAAAGAGAGAGAGAGAGAGCGCGAGCGATAGAAAGATATGAAAAATTGTGACAATTAGGAAAGTAGTGAAATAGAGAGATAGAATTAAAGAAAAAGAAGATAGATAGATAGATAGATAGATAATGGACAGACTGTAATAGATAGATAGATAGATAGATAGATAGATAGATAGATAGATAATGGACAGACTGTAATAGATAGATAGATAGATAGATAGATAGATAGATAGATAGATAGATAGATAATGGACAGACTGTAATAGATAGATAGATAGATAATGGACAGACTGTGATAGATAGATAGATAGATAGATAATGGATAGACTGTGATAGATAGATAGATAGATAGATAATGGACAGACTGTGATAGATAGATAGATAGATAATGGACAGACTGTAATAGATAGATAGATAGATAGATAGATAGATAGATAGATAGATAATGGACAGACTGTAATAGATAGATAATGGACAGACTGTAATAGATAGATAGATAGATAGATAATGGACAGACTGTAATAGATAGATAGATAGATAGATAATGGACAGACTGTAATAGATAGATAGATAGATAGATAATGGACAGACTGTGATAGATAGATAGATAGATAGATAGATAATGGACAGACTGTAATAGATAGATAGATAGATAGATAATGGACTGACTGTGATAGATAGATAGATAGATAGATAGATAGATAGATAGATAGATAGATAGATAATGGACAGACTGTAATAGATAGATAGATAGATAGATAGATAGATAGATAGATAGATAGATAGATAGATAGATAGATAATCAGTTGAAATTTGTAGGGCACCTCATGAGAAAAGAGTGCTTGGAAAATTTGATGCTGAGTAAATATTGAATGCAAGAGGGACAAAGAAAAGCAGCAAATAACCTAGCCAATGAAATTGTGTAAATGGTTGGCAGAACAGGTATTAGGAGAGGCAACAAAAAGCTGATGAAAAGGTACAAAGCTTAGGAAATTGTGGAGAGTGATAATTGCCCACATTCTGAAAGGACATAGTACATGAAAAAAGATATGACTTTTTTCTACTTGAACATTTAAGTTGAAATTATAATTAATTTTTCTTTATCATGACTTTTATGACCCAAACGAAGTATGCCTTATGGTGACTTCCATGGCTTTTGTCACTTTTTACAGTCACTGAATAGGCAGCTCAACTCACTCTCCAAAATCTTAGCCTAGTCTGCAACATGGCTACACTTACAGAGCACCTAAGGGAGATCAAACTTGCAGATTGGTCTGTGAGACAAGACAAGTGAAGCTTGCTGTATTACCACCTCTCTCTTTTATCTTGGTTTTATTTTTTTTTAACATTTTCTTGTTTGATGAAAGAGCCAAAGAAGTAGTCAAGTGAGTCAGCCTCTATCTGGGAAGGGCAGTTTCTGCTGGTGAGGGAGACATGTGACGGTGGCAGAGAAGAAGGAAGTTAACTCACTAGAAGAAGTAAGGGAATGGTTAGGAGAATGAAGGCGATGACAGAAAGTGAAGTGTGTGCACCATTCTCCCTACGGGCTCGTGTGAATGTGCATCATTCTATTTGTGTTACTGGTCGACTGCTTATCACAAAGAAGCCTATAAACAACATGGCCAGTCGGTCAGTTGGCTGCTATTTTTATTTGCCTCCCACAATACACAAAACTACTGAATACACTTATAACATTTGACTTGATAAAGATGGTAGATATGGAAGGGGAGCCTCATGCTGGTTATTACAACCCAACATAATGATGACTATGCACTTAGTCTTCAATGTCATACTCCCTACAAAATACATTTTGAGGGCAAAGATGAAGGTGTTGACAATTATATGGGTACTATGTGCTCTTATCAGAAATGTTTGCAGAAATTCAAATTTTCAGAATAATTTAATAAATAAACAGATATCATATCTGAAAATATCATTAATTTTTTTAGAAATTCTTGTTTTTCTTATTTTTACTAAAAGAGAAAATAGCTCAATTTTTGTAAAAGCAAATAAAAATAAAAAAAACAATTTCAATAAAGCAATAATTAATTTCTTTATACAATCAATCTTTGTTTTTACATTTGTTAAATTTATTAATTTGTATGCTTAAAGATTTATTTTTTTGTTGCTATCCTTAGATAAGGTTTCTCTTATCTATTTTGTCAAGTGTATGAACATATATCTGCTATAAGCACACTGCATAAAATGTTTTATGCTTTGTTTATAGATCATTTATTCTGTTGTCTCTATCCTTAGCTAAGGTTTCCTTTATTCATTTTATAAGTGTATGGACATATATCTGCTATAATCACATTGCATGTTTTATGCATTGTTTACTGATGATTTATAATTTTGCCTCTATCCTTAGCTAAGGTTTCCCTTATCTATTTTGTAAAGTGTATGGATGTCATTCTTCTATATGAACATTGCATAAAACATTTTATGATTTCTTTATAGATCATTTATTCTTTTATTTGCCTCTATCCTTAGCTAAGGCTTCCTTTATCCATTTTCTAAGTGTATGGATGTATATATGCTATAATCACATTGCATGATCTATGCAGTTGACTGATGATTCATACTTTTGACTATCCTTAGCTAAGGTTTCCCTAATCTATTTTATGAAGTATATGGACATATATCTGCAAAAATCACATTGTAGTTTTATGCTTTTCTTACAGATGATTTATATTTTTGCCTCTATCCTTAGCTAAGGTTTCCTTTATCTATTTTGTAAAGTATATGGATGTCATTCTTCTATATGAACATTGCATAAAACATTTTATGCTTTCTTTATAGATCATTTATTCTTTTATTTGTCTCTATCCTTAGCTAAGGTTTCCCTTATCTATTTTGTAAAGTATATGGACATATAGCTGCAAAAATCACGTTGCAGTTTTATACTTTGTTTGCAGATGATTTATATTTTTGCCTCTATCCTTAGCTAAGGTTTCCCTTATGCAAAGTGCATAAATTTTTTATGCTTTCTTGTGGTAATCATAAAGCAGAGACAAACCATTCTATTAGAATTATTTTTGTGGATGGCTTTCTCTCATTGGTCAATTTTTTCTTTTATTTTTAGCTTTAAAACCCTGTGGAAATTTGCTTTTGTTTCTTTTCTAAGCACAGCATCATTCACTCTAAAACAGATGTTGAGCTGTTAATCCTGGAAACAAAAACTGCAAATGTCTTTGAGCAAAAAAAAAAAAAAAAACATCATGCCTTGTGCAATCCTAAATTCATCTTGAAAAACCAGATGAACTTTTTCACACAAAGGGAGGAAATTTACAAACTTTTTATATAACATATTTCATTATCTGTCTATATTTCCGAGATGAGGTATTGTAATTATTTACATTGTTCGGAATGCTGTTCTCATCTTTATAGTCATATTCACGACGTTTCGACCATTGTACGCTCCAGCATACTTCAGGATCTGTCTATATTTCCGAGATGAGGTATTGTAATTATTTACAGTACTTACATTGTTTAGACTATTATTCTTTGTTGTCATATTCATGATGTTTCAGCCATTGTATACCCCAGCCTTCTTCAGGTGATAAGAATTTTTAAGCAAACCCATCATTCGAGTTCCACATGCCTCTTCCAGATATTTCAGTTGTTTCCCTTTAACTCAACTCTTCACGTTATTTGTTCACCTCTACTGAGGCCAGGTATTGAACTCACAACTCTTTGAATTACAAATGTTTTTATTCACAGGAACATCCTTGAGGACATCAGTGTATGAATTTTTGGGACTTGTAAACCTAATATCAGTCATTTTTTTTACCAGAACTCATATTACAATTACTATCACCTGAAGAAGACGGGTGTACAATGTCCGAAACATTATGAATATGACAATAAAAATGAAGACAATTATCTAAACAATGTAAATACTGTAAAAATATTGAATGTGTTTACTTGACTTGCAAAGATGTTCATAACAGTAAGTACTTTTGTTTTAAAAAAAAAAAAAAAACAGATTCTGGAACTGTGCAAAATATAATAGTAAGTCTTTGATTGGCCCTGTATTGATTCTGCCTTTCAACAGCATGGCTGATGCTAACCTCCAGGAGAGCAACTCTTTGCACCTTCATGGGCTTATGTTTTCCACTGACATGAAGTGGAGTGATAATATTGAACTAGCAGCATGGCCTGGCATTGCCCGTGCTTGATTAAAAAATCGTACAACTCATACAGCAATCGCTATCACTTGACTTAAAATATTTTTGCCCTTCCTTGCCTTTAAAGGAGTGCCCTTTGCCGTGCTGATGTTGCTACATGCCTTACTTCTTGCCTATCTCACACTGCAAATTTTTTCGAAGCTCTTTACTAAACATTAAATCTGTTACAAAAAAAGAACTAAACAAAATGAACACAAAACGATCAGCTTTAAAAAAGGACTCATAACTGGAAAAACCAAATGAAAAAAATGTTAACAACAAATACTTTTTCATATCCAACCCAGTTCTGCAGAATCAATGTTGAATTTAAGCAAGCAAATGAGCCAATTGGAGTAAAGTGCCATGCAGATTTAAATTTTTCCCACTTGTGACGAATGCAACTATTGATCTTTTTTGCATGCTACCATGCTAGTTAACATTCGTGTCAGTCAGCTGTTGGCTCTCACACTGGCCAATAGAATCTTCCTGCCTATTCATGGCAGCTGGCTATAGGCTCTCACTCTGGCCAGTAGAAAATGGCTGCAAACTACAGGAAAACTGCCATAGAAGCATGAAAAAATTTCCACTATTGATGGGAGTTGGGAAATGCAAAGTTGGTCTTGGCCTTCCCGTTAACTTGGAGCATGTGCATGTAAATTTTGGTGCAAATCCTTCGAAAATTGTGGCTGTGCATTCGTTACACACACACACACACACATGCTGCCTTTTATAGATAGAGATCAACTAGGTCTACTGCTAGGAAAGTTGGTTCACTGTGTTGTGCCAGACAATTTTTCTCTTCAGAATCCATCTTGCACATTTATAAATCTACCATTCGTCTGTGCATTGAATATTGCTGCCATATCTGATCTGGTTCACATAATACATATCTCAAAATTTTTTGACAAAATCCAAAGAAAAGTCTGTAATGTAATTGATCATGACCTGGCATCTCAACTTCAGTCACTTTCCCACCAATGTGACATGGCTTCCCTAACTTTTCTATAAATATTTTCATGGCAATTCTTCTGCTGAGCTTTGCTCCTTGATTCCATGAATTTAAGTGTACTATTAGACTGGTAACTTGGTCTCACCATTTTACTGTTGAACTAGTTAGATGCAACTATAAGTTCCATTCTAATAGTTGCTTTTCTCACACTTCTCGCCTGTCAAACTCTTTCCTGGTTACTTGCTTCTCTGTTAAATACAATCTTCAAAAATTTAAATGCAACACCAATCATCATCTTCTGTCTTCCTGAAGCCTGTTCTTTTATTGTCCTTTCTCATCAATAAAATCTTACTATTCTCTTTACTTCAAGTAACCCCTTACATCTTAGTGATATTGACACTGGGTGAAATGATTTAAAAGAAAAAAATATGGAAACCTTAAAACCACCAATTTTTAGACAAATGTTTTCTGCTGACATAATTATATTAAATCAATTGCTAAGTCTGTTACTAAGAAAGTTGGTTCAATATGTCGTACTAGACAATTTTTCCCACCAGAATCTATCTTACATATGTATACATCTACCATTTGTCCATGCAATGAATATTTCTGCCATCTCTAGTCTGGTGCACCTGCTATATATTTAGAGATTCTTGATAAAATCCAAAGAAGAATCTGCAATGTTATTTGTCCTGATCTGGCATCTTGGCTTCAGTTATTTTCCCACTGCTGTAACATAGCTTCCCTGTGCCTTTTCTATAAATATTTTCATGGTAATTGTTCTAATGAGCTTTCCTCTTTGGTACTTAGACCTTATGAAGTACAGTACTAGTCTGGTGGCACGGTCTCATCATTTTACAGTTGAAATGGTTAGAACTATAAGTTTTACACTAATTGTTTCTTCTATCACACTTCTTGATTGTGGAACTCTCTTCCGGCTTCTTGATTCCCAGTCAATTTTGGTCTTCAAAAATTTAAATGCAATGCCAATCGTTATCTTCTGTCTTCTTAATTCCTGTTCTTTTATTGTTCTCTCTCACCTTAATAGTGTTTTCTTTTTCTTTAAATCTAAGTAACCTCTTGCATCTTAGTGGCATAGTGTTAAATGATTAAAAAAAAACAAAAAAACATTAATATTGAAAGAAAAAGAGAAGGGAACAGAGAGAGAAAGATCTGTGAATAGAGAGAGATAGAAAGAGAGTGATGTGAACAGAAATAGAGAGAGTGATGTGAAAAGAAATAGAGAGAGAGAGAGAGATGGGAACAGACAGAAAGAGAGAGATGCGAACAGGGAGAAAGAGAGAGATGTGAACAGAGAGAGAGAGAGAGAAAGCTGGGAAGAGACAGAGAGAAAGAAAGAGTTGGGAACAGACTGAGAAAAAGAGAGATCTGGGAACAGACTGAGAGAAAGAGAGATTTGGGAATAGACTGAGAGAAAGAGAGATCTGGGAACAGACTGATAAAAAGAGAGATCTGGGAACACAACTGAGAGAAAGAGAGAGAGATGTCAACAAAGAAAAAAGAAATGCAGAAATTATTTTGGAAAAAGTTCTTGAAATGTTGGTTCTTGTAGTAAGTGGCTAAATAATGTTGAAATATTTATCCAATTCCAAACACTCCTTTCTTTAGTATATTTTCACAGTAATTTTGTTATCAATGTGATGATAATTAAAAGTTCATCAACCTAAAATTTAATTAGGTGATGAGTCTGTAGTTAGGAATAGTTTTAGAGCTGAAATATCATTACCACTAATCCTAAGCACTCCAACAATACCACATGATATCAAAATCACAGTATCCAAGTACAAAATCTATAGAGATCCAACCATTGTCCTATCTTGGAGCCTTTTCATTACCTTTTTTCCAGTGCTTCTGTAAGAAATACATTCATTTGACAGCAATGTTTTCTATATCCTGTTCAAAAAGCCTTAAAATCTCTTAGGCTGTAATCATAGACCCCACCATGACTATGTAAACAAGTTTCAGCATATGAATAAAATCAACTAAACATTTATCCATTGTTAATTAAGTCTCCATCAGTTATAGTCAGGCTGGCTCCCCAAGAATAAACGGTAATTATAAAATTCCTATAAGGGCATAATTAATTGTAATAAGAAAGTAAATGGAGCAAAATAACTGCACGACTTAAAGATAATCTATGGAATTTTAAGATCAAGGAGAAAAAACATAAACAAATATGAGAAGTATGAATATGTGTAGAAATTTCATGCTTATTTAGACATTGAAATAATAAAAAAGGACAACATTCTCTGTGAGAAGGAAGGAAAAAAAATGATGCATATATATATATACCTGTATCAAGGTCATTTTTTTTTTTTTTGTAAGGATTTCACCCAAACCGATTCGAGAGTGCCACTGGTTCGCCGGGGTTTATATTGAGTGAAAGTGAAAAAAAAAACTGTGTATAGGGGGAATGAGGAAAGCATAAAAGTTGAACAGGGTTCAAGACATAAGAAAAAGGTAATTGACGTTGCATTTAATTTTTTGAAGATTGTAGTTATCAGGGAAGCAAGTAAACAGAAGGGAATTCCACAGGCAGGAAGTGTGAGAAAAGAAGCTGTTGGAGTAGAAGTGGCTGTTACATTTAACTATTTTAATGATAAAAGGGTGCAACCTAGATGCCAGTCTTTATGTAGACAGAGCACCAGGGAAATAAGCTTGATAGAACAGTAGCCATGGAACTAGAAAAGACAAAGGGAAGCCACATCATGTCTGTGAGAAAGGGATTGAAGTCAAGATGCTTGGTTTGAATCAATTACATTGCAGATCCTTCTTTGGATTTTGTTGGTGACCTTGAGATATAACTGCACATATAAATGTACACACAGGTATACATACACACATATGGTGAATGAAAAATGGAGAAACAGAGAGATATGAACAGAGAGAAAGAGAGAGATGTGAACAGATAAAGAGAAAGAGAGAGAAGGAAACAGATAAAAAAATGTGAACAGCGAGAGAGATGTGAACAGAGATAGAGATGGGAACAGACAGAGGAAGAGTTTTTATATATATATATATATATATATATATATGTGAACATACATATGAAATGACTGAGATAGAAACAAAGAGATACAAATCAACAAAGGGTGTGATGTGAACTGCCTGAGAAACAGATATATGACTTGCCCAGAGACATATACGTACAGAGAGAGAGAGAGATATGAACTGATTTATATTGGTGTATAAACTGGGACAGAGAGAGAAATGAACAGACTGAGATATGGAGAGAGAAAGAGAAAATGTGGAAAATTCTAACTCACCTTTTTGATTTTAGCCTCTTTGATTTTCTCAAGTGCGATGCGTATTTTCTCAGCCTGGAGCCTTGCTTTCTGTTCCTCCTGAAATGAAGAACACAAGACGATAATTCCATGGAATCAAAACAAATCAACTCAGCAGATGTGAACTCATTTGGCCCTTGATTTCCATTCTCTTAGAATTTTGTAGTCTTTGAGTCATATACAGCCACTCCCCACTTAACTTACTTGTTTATTGACAACACCCTGGACATAAGACGATACTCATAAAATAAAAATCCAATCCGTATTGTACTTATACCAAAACTCTGATCTTCACAATAAATCAATATAAAGTGAAAAATATATATAAAAAATTTACTTATATTGTATTTACAGTATGCAAAATAGATGTTTGGGTGATGTAAAAGAATGAGAAATTGAAGAGCTGAGTTTGAATTTCAGTTAAGTTCATTACATTTTTCTTTTATGTGGCATATCTTTTCAGGATGTTGGTGATCATGGCTCTACACAATTTTCTATCTTTTGTAGCTCTTAGTAAATTTTATCTTTTTGCTATTTCTCCAAATTCCTGTTCTGTTATCCATTTACACAACCTCACTAGGTAGGTTACCCACTATTTTCCTCTATCCCTCTTGCCTTCAATATGTCCTGTGAGTATCATATTTTCCAAGCCTTATTTCCTCATTATGTGCCCTAGAAATTTCAACTATCTTTTTTCGATGTTAAGTAAAAGTCTCCTTTTTGTTTCCATCTTGCTCACATGTTTGGTCCATGGTATTCTCAGCATCATTCTGTAAAATCACATTTCTGTTCCTTTAAATCTCTTCTTTATCTGCAAGGGGATTGCCCAGCATCCACTGTTATATATTAGGATTGATATTACAAAACACTCCAGTATTCTTTTCTTTATTTCTAATGAAATTTTCCTGTTTCTTAATACTTTGCTTAAATGTTAGAAGGCATTTTTTGCTATCCCAATATGCATCTGGATTTCAGTGTTGCTCTCTGTTAAAACACTTCCCAGATACACACATGCAAATAAATACCCTTTGAAAAGGTGTGGATCCATCTCCATACCTACCAGTTATGAGTTAAATAACAGGGAAGCCTGGCCTCTTTATTCAAAACCAGTTGGGCAAGCAACTTAATAACCTAAAAACCTACTTGTTAGGAGAAGTACAGTAGTTGCTGATAATGTTGCCGAGAGCTGTGGATCCATACATCCCCAGTGGAGTCTATGGGATCCAAGTGTGTGAGTAATACGCAAAACAAAGTAATGTACAGAATATCAAGCTGGTTTTCAAATTTGTTTATTATGTTTACTATTCAAGTACGTTTGTTTATGTTATGATGTTGATTTGGGGTTAGTAGAGACAAACGCCAAATAACACGTAACAATAAAAAGGGTTTTAATAGGTTGGTAAAAAGGTACAGAAATCGCCTGAGTAGTCAATAACTAGCTCAGCTAAGAACTTCTCTGTCTATCTCTCCCATGTCAACTGACATGCCACTATTTAAAGTCTTTGTTCGCAGACAAGTTCATCTTCCAGAGGGGTGGTAGGTTTCCGACACAACAGTTTATAAACATTTACAAATAAATTAGAAATGTTAAAAATGTTGCAAAAAGTGATATTAAAAGCATCTAAGTGAATGTAACAAACTTGAATGGAATTTTAACTCAGCTTGCTCCAATTCCTCAATGCAAGCCTCCTTCCATTACTCCATTGTGCATCCATATTAATGTTACAAAATAATACAATAATGACATTGGCTTATGGCCACATCATGCTGAACCATTGGTTCCTGTACAATCACTGAAATGAAGCAATACTGAGCCTGGTTAGTACCTAGATGGGTGACTGCTTGGGAATACCACATGCAGCAAGCATTAGTGTGCTGGTAGTTAAATATATAATGGCTCAAAATTGTTAATCGGAGAACTGAGTCTCAATTCCAGTTGGGTTTGTTATATTCACTTATGTGTAAATATCCTAGGGAAAGGTATGAATTCACCCCTTCTCTCTCCAGCTATGGGGTAATTAGTAAAACTTGTATCACGAAGCCATTATTATCAGCAAAAAAATAAATAAAAAAATTCTTAAAATGTAAAAATATTTTCTGGATTTAAATGGGTTGATAAGCCATAGAAAATGAATCAATCAATGATAAAAGTACACATTAAAGCTATCTGAAGCTGGTTAGCACAAACCTATTACATATAAGGTATGTCTGAAATAGCAGATAAAACTTCTCATTTAGTGACCAGCTTGTTGAAACAGAATGCAGTTGTTAAATGGGGAATGGCTGTACTTAAAGTTTTTCATCTTTTTTTTTTTTGTAGATGTGACATATATTATAAATATTTCATCTTAAGATGATACAGACACTCAACACATCGTGTACACTAGAGGTATGTACAAACAAGGGTAAAAAAAAAAGCATTCAAAAATCTAAGGTTAATATAAAAAGGAAGAAATTAGGAAGGAACATGGACACATATGATATAAAATACACAAGAAAAAGATGAGTTGGAAGGAAATGTCTGTGATGGTTACTAAATAAATGGCCAGAGAAATTCAATAGGATTTTAATAACTGATGAAAAAAATATCTGAATTTCTGGGAAGTGGAGTTACCATTACTTACATTCAGACTAATATCCTAATCTTTCTTATTATCATCTTATAACTGAATTTCTGCAATGATGAGTTATCATTATTTACATCCATATCATTTTCCTCATTTTTGTTGTTATTGTTATCCAGTCACAGTCTGACTTGAATTTCTGAGATAAGGAGTTATCATGACTTACATTCAGACTAATATCCTAATCTTTGTTGTTATCAGTTGATCAACTTCTGACTGAATTTCTGGGATGAGGTGTTGTTATTATTTACATTCAGATTAATATCCTCATCTTTGCTGTTATTATCACCTGATCACCTTTTGATTGAATTTCTGGGATGGAGAGCTATCATTATTTACATTACTTACATTCATGCCAGATGAAAACTGGAGAGTACAACAAGCAAAATGTTGTGATAACAAGAACAATGATAATGGAGAGATTAACTGTTTCCTTATAAGGAAACATTTGGCATTTATCGACTGAACAATTAGTGTTACTGCTAGTTGAAATTTATAAAATATTTCTATTGAAACAAATTTTCAGGAAAATAGGTTTCTCGTGTCCAATAACTTGAGAAAGGCATGAACTCATTTCTTCTCACTCTCACTTATGGGGTAAACGGCAGGATAGATAGAGCAACAGCTAATATAAAAGGAGAACTCAAAACTATGGAGAAGGCAACAGGAAACCACTCAAGAATTCATGGCCACTTTACAGATTATAAAGAAAAGGAATCTGTAGCATGATCACTTATGTCCGAAAGGCATTTAAAACTGTGGAGATTGCAAACCACTCCACTATCTTTCCTAAGAATGCATGTCATTCACAGGTAATAAAGAAAAGGAATTTGTGGAGAGCTATGATTACCTATTTTCTGATGGGACATGGCATTTGAAACTATGTAAAAGGCAATGGGAAACCACTCCACTCACTTTCCCAAGAAGTCATAGCCACTTTACAGATAAAGATAGGAGTCCATGGAATACTATGAACACCAAAGTCCTAAAGGAGTATGGCATTAAATAAACAAAAAGACAAAACTGAAATATATTTTTTTAAAATAAGCAAAACAAATCATAGCTCTTTAAAGTGTTTTGCTGTTTTATCTTTTAAATTAGATCTTGATGGTGATAGCAAAAAAATTATTTACAAAGCTGTCTTTTTAAACTAAATGTAATAATAATTCAAAGTATGTTAAATTTAGTTTCCATTGTTTTAAATCAGATTAACGCATCAGCATTTAAAAAAAAAAATGTAAATGATTCCGAGAAATAATATTGATTTTTATAAATGATTATTATAAGTTTCATGGTTCAACCGACTTTCCAAAATCTGACTAAATGACCAACCATTAGTGTATTATTTTGTATCTGTATGTGAATGGCTAGCTACACATTTCCAACTTTGTCCATCTGCAAGGATAGATAGCTATTCCATTTCAGACAAACACTCTGGCACATTTATTTTTTTTACAGAGCCAACCTGTGGGTTTATGTGAATCTAAGCTGAGTGGATCTTAATTACAGTTTCTGATAGAGAGAGCACATAATCTGGCATGAATGTAGATGAACAAGGTGAGTACACTCAAACCCTTGGTCACGATGACTTGTGACTTCATGCTAGCAAAACCATTGATGGCTTCTGAACAGTTTCATCTACCCAATTTCACTCACAAAGGTTGGGTCAACTCGTGACGGACCAATATTATCAAGAAGTCACCTCTCTGACTAATCGACTATGGTGAGATTCGAACCCAGGTCTCATGGTCAGAATGCTGATTCTCTTACCACTTCCATTATTACCTATATATTAATACAGTAATATCTACTTTTTTGAAAGACATATTGAAGAGGAGGAGAGGGAAACAAGTGTGCAATTGGATGGCAAAGTGGGGGGGGGGCTACTGGGAGGGATAGTAAGAGGATAAACATTGCTTTGAGCTACAAGGGACAGGAAGCTGTGGAGAGCCATAATACTCCACGTCCTGAAGGGACATGGTGCATAAGAAAAGAAGTATCTACCTACCTTCCTATGTAAAGTGTACAGCATGCTCTAAAAGAAAAATATATTAAAACTGCACCCATTTCAAAAGATTAAACGAGCAAAGGAGTAATAAAAATCAAGATTGAAAGCCTGTGTCTTTCTTTCATCTCTTCCTTTTTTTTTTCATTTTGTTTCTTCTCTTTCTTTCTTTCTTTATCTTTTACCTTCCCCACTTCCTTCTTCCTCTTCATAGAGTGCACAGATATTACACTGATCCAAGAGAGAAATACCAGGATGCAACACTTCGACCTGTGTTTAAGTTTTTATTAGTTTTTCCAGATAAAATTTACAGAAAAAACATCCAAAGTTCATAATGCTTTCAGTTAAGTCATGACTAGAAAAGGTCAAAAGTTCTCAAATATAAAATTTATAAACTGCAAACTGCTTCCTTATAATTTTGATTCAGATGTGAGATGACTTAGATGTAAACTGAGCAAATATTATAAAAAAATTAAACAAATGGCTAGAGATAAGTTTAAGTTCTATGCTAACCATTTCTTCTCTGACACACTATGCTTGCGGAGACTCTCTTCCGACTTCTTGCTTTCCAGTCAAATTCGATCTTCAAAAATTTAAATGCATTATCAATCATTATCTTCTGTCTTTTTAATTTCCATTCTTTTATTGTTTTCACTCCTTATCAATGTTTTTCATATATTTTTTCACATTCAGTAACACCCTGTTTGTTAGTGGCTTTTTTGCATTGCTTGACATGAAATGATTAAAAAAAAAAGGTAGCACTTGTTAGTCAGTCAGTTTTAATAAAATTTGTTAGAATATATATATTTCAAATGATATCTGCATGAGATAAAGGAGTATGCCTGTATTTCCACCCTATAGCTCTCAGAATTAGTGGTATTACAATACAATGAAAGATTTGGCAAAGTTTAACCTTTGAACCTAAAATAAATTGTTCATCAAAAGGATAGTTTTTCTCTTGAGACTATTATTACTGTTTACTCCCATGTGTATTATTTTAAAAATCTATGTTTAGAATTTTAATAAAATACAAACATATGAAAGTTGATCATTAGATTTTCTTTGTTCTTGAGAATTTACAGCAAAAATATTAAACACTATTTATTTATTAGATTGTTTATTTACAAGAATAATTTTATATTTACCAGATTATAAAAATATGGGAACCAAAATATATATGACGGCAATTTTTTTTATTAATAAACTTATAAAAATTTACAAAATTATAAAAATATGTGATAATAAAATATTTATTATTCCACCATTTTATAAAGAAATACATATGAAAGAGAACTTTTTTATTCATAAATTTATAAAAATGTCTGTGAACAAGAAAATTTAAATAAACACATAATGATGAGTAACTGCAATTAAAACCATTGAAAAAATGCATTTTCCAAGCAGTTCTTTCATTTGCTCTTGCCACATAAATTCACTAAAATAGGTTGAGAGCATATTTTCTTTTGAATTTAATATATTTGAGTGTGTATATATACCTAATCATTGGGTGAACAAAGTTTTCCTTGAGTATAATTACAGATGTAATTATCGTTAAATTCCCAGATCAATTCTGTGGAGAAGACAATTTGATATAAGATGACAATTGGAAAAAAATCTTAGTTTTTTGCCGGTGTGTTTCGTCTTCCAACTTTTTCAAGGCAAAAATGAAATCAAAATGTTTTTGTTGCTATAATAGTTACATTAAAAAATTCAAATTTAAAAAAAAGAAATACTTCTGTGTAAGCCTCTTTCTGGTTAATGTAAATTTCCTTTATACTAAGAGATTTTTTTTTCTTTCCATGTTGACAATATAGTTAAATTCCCAGATCAATTCTGTGGGCAAGACAAATTGTATTAATTTATTGTTGTAGCATATCTACAGACTATAATGGGTACATCGCCATTCACATAAATACAGTGGTAAATACTCTATGTTGGTCTGCAGTTGAAGATTCATTGTGGAATTCACTTGACTCACTTCTAGCAGGTGATTACTTCTTCTACACACTGCTGGTGAATCTTATATGTGTTGTTCTTGTCCTAAGTATTACCATTCATTACCAACCTTCATGTGATTATTCTATTCAGTAATGTTCCCTAAGTTACAACATTTACATTAACCAGAAAGAGACTTATGCAGAAGTATCTCTCTCTTTTTTGAATTTGGATTTTTTAATGCAACTATTATAGCAACAAAAACATTTTGATTTCATTTTTGCTTTGAAAATTTGGAAGATGAAACACGTCAGCAATAAACTAAGATTTTTTTTCCAATTGTCATCTTGTACCAGATTTAATTATATAATTTTTACTAGATCATGTTTATAAAAAAATTGGAAAATGAAAATAAGTAGTGATATAAAATAAACTGAGAAGAAAATGTATAATGCTTGGAAAAAATCATGTTTATTTAAATTTTCTTGTTCTTTAGTTCACAGACGTTAAATAAAAAATTGTTTTCATAGTTATTTATTTACAAAATGCTAAATAATAAATAGTGATACCTCAACTTAAGTTGTTTCAGGTTAAGTCATTTTCTAAGATACGTTGGTTTTTCTTAAATATTATATGGAAAAATAAAACTTGCCTTAGGTCGTTTTACTCAAGTTTACATCGGCCATTAAAAATATTAGAAATGTCAAAACACTAAAATAACAAACACATAAAATTATATTCAAATAATATTATGTGTAATATATATATATATATATATATATATATATATATATATATATATATATAAATTATAGAATTATCAAAAAACAAAAAACAATTAATATAACAAAGTATGTTCAGCAGATATTCATATTTCAAATTCCTGCCAACATGGGCACTTGTGTGTTTTTTCCGCTCCAACACCAATTTTAAATTTAGAGTGGTTTACATCCATGCTCTGCCATTGATGTTCTTTCAGTTATATTTCACTTGTGATTTAGAATACATTTTTGCCAATGGCTCCAAAGAAAAGTCCCAGTACAAGTGCTAATGCTAAACGTAAAGCTATATCACTGGAAGATGAGGTGGAAATTAATTATTTTATTCTGAATACTGTATGGACATATCATAAATACTATAATAGGCAATAGGGAGTACTTATTTGCAGTTTATAGTGTGGTCATTTTGACTTAAGTCATTTTTCGACCTAAGCTATAACCTCTGGAATCAATTCAATTAATGAGGTGTAGGACAAGGTATACCTGTATTACATTGTAGTTGGTTCATATATCTTTATAATTTTGTATATTTTTATAAATTTTTTGAATAAAAAGACTTGTTTTCATATTTATTTATTAATTGTTAAATAATACTGCATTATAATTGGTTCATATATTTTTATAATCTCATAAATAAACAATCTAACAACTGAACAGTGTGTAGCATTTTTGTTTCTATTAAAATTCTAAACATTTATAATTCTACCATTCCTTCGTGCATTGAATACTGCTGCCATATTTGGTCTGTTGCTCTTGCTGTATATCTCAAGATTCTTGACAAAATTCAAAGAAGGGTCTGTAAAGTAAATGATCCTGACTTGGTATCTTGTCTCCACTCACTTTCTCACTGAGATGACATGGCTTCCTTCTGTCTTTTCTACAAATATTTTCATAGCAACTGTTCTTCTGAGTTTTTTTTTTTTTATCCTGATGCTTTGATTAATTGAATTCAAGCATGCTACTAGATTGACAACTAGATCTATTGAACGAACTAGATGTAACTGCCATTTCTATTCTAACAGTTTCTTTTCTCACACCTCTCACTTGTGAAACTCCTATCCAATTTCTGGCTTCTTGGCCACCTGCATTTTTCAAAAATTTAAATACAATGTCAATTACCATCTTCTATCTTTCTGAATCCTGTTCTTTTATTGGCCTTCCTCATTCCTCCCTAAAGGTTTTTCATTCTCTTTTACACTTTATAATCACTTGCATCCTAGTGGTGGCAGTATCACCTTGCTTGGGATGAAACAATTAAAAAAAAAAAACAGCTTTTTAAAATAATAAAATTTACCAATAAAATATACAGTAATAGTGGTTTCAAGAGAAACAAACATCCTTTTGACACACTGTTTTTTTTTTTTTTGTGGATACATAAGTTAAACGTTTTTTTACTGTAGATCACATGAACAGCAGTACACATTTTTTTTCATTCCTCATTAATTCAAGAACTTTCAATTTTTCACTTAAAGGAACCACTTTACTATTTCTCTTTGCCATATCCAAATTACCATAATCATTAGAAAAAGTCATAAAATATACTAAGAAAAATTTTTTTTAAGTTGTTTATTTTTGGGATTGCACACTGGTAACTGAAGCCAAGGAAAGAAAAAACACAGATTAGGCCAGACCACTGTAAAATTATTGTAAAACTTATCTGGTCATAATGTGTATTGGTTACATATTACTGAAAATGTTTCCAGAATGTTAACATTTGGATGTTTGTTTTTTAGACACTTTAAGGCTGGAAACACCTAAATGTGCCTTCAAGTTTAACTTGTTTATAATCTGAGAGTGTCTGAATGTGCCGGTAATTGGGTAACACTGTATTTCAATACACAGCATTAACACCCATCACATGATTAACTAAAGACACTGGAAATTTAGAAATTTCTAAAAGTATTTCAAGAACCATCTCCCATGATCAGTAGTAACTAAGGAGGCTAAATTTGGTATTATTTGAAAGTGAAATCAATTTACCTTAATATAAAATCCACTTGTAAATGCTGGATTTTAAATGATTTTGAGATATATTAATTTAGCTGCACTAATATCACATGTTCAGATTTTTCAATAATTCGGTCAGGACTCGAAGGATTTAATTCAAACCTCTTAAGGGCTAATAGGATTAAAAAGCATTTGAAAGCATTGTGGCTTTAATTACTAAATATGTTTAGAGACTAAATTTACTTGAAGACACACAAGTGAAAAAAAAGGACTATACATTTCAAGCAATGTCCACAGTTTTGATAAACTTTTTCAACAATGTCCTGGAATTATCACAAAAATAAATTTAACTGTTTCAAAAAAATTTTAAACAATCCTGAAATCAAAATGTTTGCTCTTTCTTTAACTTTATTATTTATAGTTGTTAGAAAAACACCATTATAAGGTTTAGGAAAATTCAAAAGACTAAAAACCAAATTATTTGGTTACTTGAGAATTACTATTTCTCTTGTGCAGTTCATTGGTTTATTGCAGGGATTGGCAACATCCAGCCCATAAAGGTATTTTGTCTGGACTGCCAACTTAAATGGACAATTATTTAATTAATTTGTGGAGCAAGTGGCAGAAAAATATCAGATAGAGTTACTTGACTTACAATGCGATGAATTTTTTAAATTAAGAATTTCATTCAGACTCCATTGCTGACTTCTACAAGAAATATGTTTTGCCAAGCGGAAAATATAAAAGCATATTGAATATTATGAAAATGATGGTATCATTATTTGGAAGTATATATGTTTGTGAACAACCTTTTTTTTGAAAATGAATTATACTAAAAGTCGTTTAAGAACAAGGTTGAATGATGACCACCTGGATGATGTTTTGCTCCTATAATGGATAAATATTTCACCTGATATGAAGAAGTTATCAAACAATAAGCAGAAACAAAGTGTCTCATTAAATAATTTGCCATTTCTAACTGTATTTCGTTTGTGGTAAGGAATTTGCATTTTTTGTTGTGTTATCCTCTAGTAAAATAAGGAACCTTGTTTAAATAATATAGCATTAACTTTGTTGTTTTTTTTCTTTAAACTTCCAGACACAAGGCAGCCTCTGGACAAAGTAGTCTAAGATCGAGACAATCTGTTATAATACATTTACATGGCCTCCTCCAAGACAATACATAGCTTTCTGGCCCGCTCTTTCCAAAATGTTGCTGACCCCTGCTCTAGGGTGTATTTATTTAGAAACTTATTTGTTGTATTTGTGTTGTTTTTTTTTTATGTAATTTTGGAAACTTAAAAATCCAGGCACAAACTGAAAAGCACTTCTATAGATGACCATCTGGGTTACTTAACCTTTACCTCCACCCCACCACTCTAGAATTCTTTCCTTATGTTGTGTCGGAAACCTACCACCTCTCTTGAAGATGAACTTGTCTGCGTCTGTGAACAAAGACTTTAAATAGTGGCATGTCAGTTGACATGGAGAAGACGGATAGACAGAGAAGTTCTTAGCTGAGCTAGTTATTGACTACTCAAGCGATTTCTGTACCTTTTACCAACCTATTAAAACCCTTTTTATTGTTATGTGTTATTTGGCGTTTGTCTCTACTAACCCCAAATCAACATCATAACACTGTTTTTTGTGAGAGCAAAAACATGAGCACCTATTGTTTTAAGATTGTTAAAACTTTCTTTGTATTGTGTGTATAGATTTTTTATTTTTGTATACTAATGAAAGAATGAATGATTAATATTTTGATGTAATGCATTATATTTTGACATTGAAGCATCATCACACTTTCTGCACATGAACTGGGTTTAGTGGCACTTCTTGTCTCGGTTTGAGCAAGTGGCACAATCTAGGCAAGCCCTACCACATTTCAGGCACTTGGGGTCCAAGGTGATGTACTGTTAACACCATCCTTTCTGGAGAGGGGGATCCTCCTACCTCTCCTGTGGGACACATCTAGCATGTAGCCTTCAGCAGAGAATGCACAATCCCAAACCTGAACTTTGGGGCATTGACCCGGTGAGTTGACCTGGTTTTCCAGATCACTAGGGCATTACAGAAGCAGATTTCAAGCAGATAAAAAAAAAACAACTTTTTTTTCCACCATTTGGTACATCTGTGCAGCATCATGTAGTAGGTTATCTGCTTGTCAGCTCTGTCTACCATCCTGCTCATGTGCTGAGAGTAGGATTACACAGCACAAGGCTTCCATACAATCCTAGTATGACCTTCATGACGTTTTGACTGAACTTCTTTTCTGAAGGTGTGGATAGTAGTCATCAAATTTACTGGCATTTTGTCATACCAGGAACTGTATAAAATGTGTGCATCTCTGTGTGCGATGGAGGAAGGGTCTCACCTTCTTGGGGTTTCGCTCTTTTCATCTTATTTGGCACACCCTTTTGATTCACATGTAGTGTGCCGCATGATCCTGTTCCATGTTGGATTAGGTGGTGAGAAAAAAATTGTTCATGTAAATTACATGAACCCTATTCTGTACATTCTCCGACAGGGAGAAAACAATTTTCTGAGCAACACCCAACTGTCTTTGGTGCCTGAGCTGTTTCTCAGCCCAAGTAGAGCTACCAATTGTAGAGGTATCTAGTTTTTGTATTGGCTAGCCCCAGGCTTTTAAGGCCCCATTTGGTTGATTTTGCAGGCATGTACATAAGTAAACTGGTTCTGCCTTTGAAAGGAATTATACTTTCAACTACTGAAAGTTCCTTTCCAGAATAAAAGTATTTCTGCCAAAGTGGCACAAGTCTTTCGGAAAAACGGACGGATCTTGAATGCCCTATCACGTTCAGGGTGGTTCCTAGGTTTTGGATTAGTTATCTGAAAGATAGAAAAATGACAAAATCATCAGAAACTTGTCTGTTGGTATGATGTGCCTAAAACCTTGTATCTGGATAAATTCATCAGTTGACCAGTACAGTCTAAATGGTAGTTTCCTAAGTCAATTAGAAGCAAAATGGCTATAAAGACCATTTAAGCCAAAAGTGATATCCTTCCACATGTTTATATACCAGTAGACACCAGCATTTGCTCCTCTACTTTCCTTCACCTAACTAGCATACTTATTTGTCTCATTCACAAATAAACTTATTATTTCGTCATTTATAAATAGACAAAATTTCAGAAATGCTATCAGGTACATTCTTGGTGCCAGTAGCTTCCATAAAATTAGTCAGCCATGGATGTTAGTAGCCACTTGATACTTCATAGCCATTACAGCTTTCTCCCCTTTCCCTAATGTGGTTATCATTTAGTAAGCTTTTCCATTTATGATTAATAAAAAATTTTAATTTAATAACAATATCACTTGGCTGCAATAAATTAATACAGAATTTTAAAAGATTTAAAATTTTATAAATTATTCTAAAAAAAAAAAAAAATAAAAAAAAAAAAATAATGAAAAAACAATTCATGTAAAAATTCATTATTCATTGAATTTTTTCTTTTAAGACAATAGTGTCCATAATATATCTTATTCATAAAAGCAATTAAATGCTTTTCTAATTAAATAATGACTTAGTTCATCCTTTTTATGATTCAGAACAGATTCTGTAACTGGAGGCCTTGTTTGACCAAATAGATGATTTAAATTCTTCCAAAACTTTTTCTTATAATAGACATTAAGTGATATAAAATTAAATGAGTGGGGTGTAACAGATATAAAAAAAAATTTTTTTTACCAAAATTTTTGAAAAAGGAATCTTTCAAAAAATAATTTCATTCCTTTCTAATTAAGTCCTGAACATTTCATTAAAATCAAACAATTATCAGATTTTTGAAAAAATTTCCAATTCAGGGTTTTTGCTGGAAAAAGACACTCAATTTTCTGTCCAAATTTATGGTACTAAAAAAATAAGATTTTTAACCAAAATTTGAAAAGGTTTTAAAAAGGATAAAAAATTTTACATAAAAAAATTCTTTGATCTTCACTCTGAATAATAAAGATTTTGATGATAAAATTGTTTTTATTGTTTTGTGCATTTTTAAAATCATGTATCCTCTTTTTAACAAATTTTTGAAGGTACCTAATATAAAGATTGAACTCAGTACAACAGTAATTACCTGACAAAGATTAAAATATTCTTCTTCTATGTGCCGTGTCCCTTCAGGACATAGACGATCATGGCCCTCTTCAGCTTCCCTGACCCTTGTAGCTCTTAATAAGTTTTGTCTTTTGTTATTTTCCCAAACCCTGTTCTGCCATCCATTTGCTCAAGTCCATCAAATATGTCACATACTGCTTTCCTCTGTCCCTCTTTTCTGTCCTGTGAGTATCAGATTTTCCAAGCTCTCCTTCCACATTATGTGCCCTGGAAATTTCAACTGCCTCTTCCTGATGTTAAATATAAGTTTCCTTTTAAATATTACTATACCCCAAATTTAAAAATTAGTACTTTTCTATTGATATTAAAAAAAAAAAAATGTTGAAGATATCTATGTGCATACAAAAGATAAAATCATATCAAAGTCATTGAAATGCCAATAAAAGATATACATGTCAAATAAAACCAAAATTGATACAAGGCCTCATTCTTGGAAAAATAAAATTAACTGCATGTTAATCTAGGACTTGAACCATTACTCTAGATATTCTCACCAAAATATATATATTAGGGCAGGCCGATTTTTGGAAATGTGATATTGCACTCAATTTGATAGTTGGGGGTTTGACAGGATAAATAATGATACAAAATATTTCTTTCCAAATCCTTACTGTTTTTTTGAGGAAACAAGTTTGAAGATTAAGTTTAGATTCAAAATTGTAGCATTGGGATTTAATTTTTGATCATTGAAAACCTTACAGAAAGATATATAAAATATATAATTTTCTGAAGCTTTACCAATTTTATTTGGACAAGATGCATGACACAAGCACATTATTACTAAATCATTGTGCCACCAAATAAGACCTCCATCTACTTCAAAGGGAAATTATATTGAACAATTTATCTATATTATACAGTGCAGTAGTTTTAGTGCAATTTTCAATAAACAATGCAATTTTAAAACATTTTATCTTAAAATATGTGCCCTGCAGTATCTATTTTTTGTTTTCATTATGATCTAACAAATCTTATTCATTGAGTAGCCTTTTTTGTAATCTTTTACAATCTTTTTTAGTTTTTATTTATGAAATACAGTAAAAAAAATTACATATTTTGTTTGTGGTGATTCATAATTAGAATGCTGGTTTGAATATATTTTCCATTCAATTTATCTAAAACAAAAAGATATCAACTTTATTTGATTTACTCTTGAAATAGTAAAAAAATAATAAGAACATCGGATTATATATCTACTGTTCTTTTTTCTTTTTTTTTATTATAATATATATATATATATATATATATATATATATATATATTACATTGATATATGCACTAATCTATGGTTAACATCAGTAATTTCTTAATCAGAAATTAAAGGTTGAAATATGAATAAGTATGAATGCAAACTGAGATTTTTACCTAATTTATTGCCAAACAAGAACTCAAATTAGATATTTATTTATAATACACCTAGTGTTTATCACTAATGGCTTTAACTTCTTATTGTACCAGTGTTATCTCCCTTGTGAAGGACACACACATACAGATATATATACATATACAGACATTTTTTCTTAGTTATTATTTTCAATGGGCATATATATTGAGTTGCTACTGTTGTTTACATTTTGGGTACAAAAATGAAGCCATCGGATATAGATTCATAGAAGTCCCAAGAGCCTTCCTTAAAGATGTAATTGAAACCTTGCACTACCAAGATGGCCCTCAGCAATCTTTTATTTTTTTTTTTAGAGACAGATACTTGATGGAAAAAAAGAGACACTTCTCCTAAGTTTTTTTCTGTACTAGACAAGCGATCAGGCCGGTTGTTAATTTATATAAATTTTATATATACTATATATATTCACTTAAATCTGCTGGTTGGATCAACATAAAAAGAATATATATATATATATATTTGGAACAGTAAATATATATACTATATATATATATAAAGTTAAGGGTATATATATATATAAATAATGACCTAAAAAATATTATATATATATATATATATATACATACTTTTAAAAATATATATATATATATATATACATAAATACATACACATAAAATATATATATATATATATAGTGTATATACACATATA